>JAAGKR010005583.1:0-7500 GCA_011419295.1 Clarias macrocephalus
ACTTTAAGAAATGAAGGTCAGTCAGTCCGAAAAATTGGGAAAACTTTGAAAGTGTCCCCAAGTGCTGTCACAAAAACCATCAAGCGCTACAAAGAAACTGGCTCACATGCCCCAGGAAAGGAAGACCAAGAGTCACCTCTGCTGCGGAGGATAAGTTCATCCAAGTCACCAGCCTCAGAAATCGCAGGTTAACAGCAGCTCAGATCAGAGAGCAGGTCAATGCCACACAGAGTTCTAGCAGCAGACACATCTCTAGAACAACTGTTAAGAAGAGACTGTGTGAATCAGGCCTTCATGGTAGAATATCTGCTAGGAAACCACTGCTAAGGACAGGCAACAAGCAGAAGAGACTTGTTTGGGCTAAAGAACACAATAAAGAACACAAAGAAAACTCTTTGAATGAGAAGGTGTGTCCAAACTTTTGGTCTGTACTGTATAATCAATCCTGTTTCTGGTAGAAAACTGTATAGAAGAGAAAACAGGGAAAAAATGTATAATGTCAAAAGCTACTTAACTTTTAATTCATTTTAACTTGGATAACCTGTGTGTAGTGTAAAGAGCGAATGAGGCCAGTGAAGAAGGCTCTTAAACAACTGGATAAACCTGATGAAGGCCTGTCAGTGCAGGAGCAGCTGCAGCACACACGTGCCTGCCTGTTGAAGATTGGAGATCGAATCACAGAGTGCCTTAAAGCCTACAGCGACCCGGAACACGTCAAAACCTGGCGCAGGTCTCACCAAAATTTAATTAACTGTTTTGTTTGGATCAAAGTGAGATAATACAGTGTCTAAATGATGCATTTTTATTTTAAAAACTTCCATTTGTGCAGGTCAATGAGGTCAGTAAATTACCAAAATATAACAAATTACTTATTTTATTAGTTATAATAATATATCTTATTTAAAATACTTTTAAACTAATCCTAAAAGGATTTACATGTTTATGATTAAGTAAAGGATCACACATGTATACCATGACAGATATTGAACACTTGCTATCATCTTGAATAATCCTAGTACCAGGAACATTATAGTTTTTTATATTTTATTTTGTATAGGTTTATTGCATGAGTGAGTGGACAGATTTCTAGTAAGTTATTTATATGGCTTGTTAAACACATTGTTTCTTGAAAGAATTTATTCTGAATTACCTTTTTTCTTCTTTCAGAAATCTCTGGATTTTTGTGTCCAAATTCACGGAGTTTGGAGCAAAGAAACTGCACAGGCTGTACAAAATGGCTCAAAAGAAACGCTCTCAAGAGGAAGAGGTAGGCCTACTTCCTTTCAAATTGTGATCTATTTACAAAAATAGTATTTATTAATTTCTTCCTATTTTGTTTCTCTTTTCTTGTCCTCTTCTGCATACTCTCTATTTCAGAAAGAGCATAAGAAGAAAGATGACCCAGCCAGAAAGAAGCCATTTCGTCCTGAACCTTCTGGATCGAGTTGGGACTCGACTGGCACACAGCCTTCATCCAAACCACACCCACCACAAAATCTCCCAACAGGACCCCCATCCCACTCACACCACCGTGAGCTCTACAACCAGCACAAGAGACACGTCTCTAAAGATTGTGAGAACTAATGAACATGGGTTTTTTTTTTTAGCAAAGTTGAATGATTTATTTAATTATACCTGGAAGAGCAGATAAGCTGAGCTTTAAATTGAATTTGAGGATGCTTTAAGTCATTTGAGACATGTTAAAATTTTCCAGTAATTAAATTTTTTCTCCAGGAAAGGGTAAAATTAGTTAATTTTCTGTCCAAATAAGTTGCAGAAAATAAAAGCAGCAATATGTTAATATTTATTGTGGCTATATTACAATTATCATTGGATTATTTTGCCTAAAGTTCCCTGGCATGAATTATGTTTTATCCATAGATCGGGGAGATTGGCAAAGGGAACGTAAATATACTTACCCAGGAAACAGTAACCAGCCATGGCAAGGTGACCGGCATCACTCTTATGATCAGCATCGGTATAAGGATCATCATTACAGCAACCGGCGGGCACCCACAGACCTGTACCGCAGTAGTGGCTTCCGGAACCAAGGCTCAGCTCGTAAACGGGTGTATGATCAGTACAGCAACGATCGAGATCATCGCGATCACCGTGACTATTATGACAGGTACAAAACATTTTATTTACTGCTGATAAAAAGCCACAATTTATTAACAGTTCAATTTTAGGCTTTAGTGTTCAAACATGTATACTTTTCTAATACAATTCGGCTCCTTTGAGTCAATACTTTGTAGAACCACCTTTTGCTGCAGGCCTGGGTGCAAAGCCTTTTGGGATATGTCTCTACCAACATTGCACAGAGAGTAAAATCTTTGCCCATTCTTACTTGCAAAATAGTGCAAACTAAGTCAGATTGGGAGAGCATTTGAGAACAGCAATTTTCAAGTCTTCCCACAGATTCTTCGTTGGATTTAGGTCTGGACTTTCATTTGGTCATTCTAATACATGAATATGCTTTGATCTAAACCGTTACAGTTGTAGCTTTGGCTGTATTTATAGGGTTGTTGTCCTGATAGAAGGTAAACCTCTGGCCTAGTTTCGAGTCTTTTAAGATTGCCTTGTATTTGGCTTTGTCCATCTTCCTACCAACTCTGAACAGCTTCCCTGACCCTGTTGAAGAAAAGTATTCCCACATGATGATGTTGCAGGCTGATGATGATGGTTGCATTTAGGTCAAAAAGTTAAATGTTGGTCTCATTATACCAAAGCACATGTTTGCTATGCACTCTCCCATGATCGCCAGATTTGTGGAGTGCATAACTAATAGTTAGTAGTTGCTGATCTGTGTATTTCTCCAGAGTTGCCATGGGCCTCATGCCTTCTTCTCTGATTAATGCTCTCCTTTCTTTGCCTGACAGTTTAGGTAGACTGCCATGTCTTGGTAAGTTGGTGGTTGCAGTGCCATACTCTTTATATTTTCGGTGCTCCCTGAGATGTTCAAAGCTTGGGAGATTTTTTTTATAACCTAACCCTGCTTTAAAGTTCTCCACAACTATATTCCTGACCTGTCTGGTATGTTGCTTGGCTTCATGATGCTCTTTTTTAACTAATGTCATCTAACAAATCTTTGAGGGCTTCATAGTACATCTGTATTTATGCTGAGATTTCAGAAGGCAACTGATTAGACTGGCTTTTAGTAAGGGGTATTTGAGTACAGGCAGCTGAATACAAATACACGCCTCACTTTTCAGTTTTATTTGTTTAAACCATAAAAATGTAAACCATTTATTATTTTCCATTTTGTGTTGGTTTATCACATAAAGTCCCAAAAAAAATACATTTACGTTTGTGGTTGTAACATGACAAAATGTGGAAACATTCAAAGGTTATAATATACTCTTGCATGGCACTATGGTTCATTAGCAAAACATTGTTTTATTAATGTTTAGTAAAAACTTAGACAAATGTCATCATTATATACAAATAAGTTTAAAAAGTAAGAAGAAATTTTTATTGGCTTATGATATTGACTTGGATACAGTGAACATCCATGGAATTAAAAAAGATTTTAGGCATCGAATAGATATGCAATAAATAATTGACATAAACCTAAAAATGAGAAATATATATTTTTTAAAGTTTATATATATATATTTTTTAAAAAGACAGCTAGACAGTTCCTGGAGATTTTGTGAAATAGGGGTACAATCTTGCATCATCTTCCTGGACAAAACAGGAAAGACCCATATTGTGTCAATGTTTTTGTGCTTAAAAAAAGTGCACAAATAATAGTAGCGTTTGCCTGAGGTTCGCCTACAATCAATCACATCTAGTGAATTATGGAGCCTGAGATTTCAGTCCCTTATGTTGTGAACTATAATTTTTTGTTTTATGAATGTGGTGTTTGTTTTTACAGGCATCCAGACCCAAAGAGGAGACGCACAGATGACTACCGCTCTGCAAACTACCACCAGGGAGGAGGTGGAGGGGGCTACAGTCAGGACTTTCGAAGGGTGGCTGATCATCGGGGTGTCATGGGGCCTGATCATTACAGGGCATTTCACCCTGACAAACCCCCTCCTCTGCTTGACCCACGTTCACCTCAGGTGCTGAAATCACCTCTTGAGTCCCTCTCTCCCTTGGAGAGAACCATGGAACCCAAACCCAACCCAGATCTTAATTGGAACAGGAAGACATGATTCAATCCTCAGTGCTAGTGGACTATGTATGGAGGCACCAGGTAGAAATGGGGACAACAGTCCCCTCCTACATCTGTAGACTGATGATCCAATTAGTGGAGCAAAAGCCTCCTTGTTGTTAAGCTCTCTGGGTCTTACGGGGCTAACATGATATAAAAGCGTAAAGCCCTGTTAGTCCTGTGGACTACTGAATAAATATAAAAAAAAGTATTTGAAGTATGACCGGATCTGGGAGCTTGGAAGTGCCTCACTTATTTGTCTATTCTTCTGTCGTGAAAAGAAAATGGAGAATTCCCAGTACAGTTATTAAGGTTTTTGTTGCTTTATGGAGGAAAAAATAATATTCAACCACATATTAGATGCAAAATAATCTGAGTTGTTTAAATATGTATTATAAATGAGCACTCTCTGTCTTGAACATTTTAGCGTTATCCCTGCTCCCAAACCACCAGATTTGCTAAAAGGCAAAGTTGAAATGTTTTAAATAGGCATTTGTACTTTTGTAACAGGCCTAATTAAATGATATAAGAAAATGACCTCACATCCCCATAGCTGATTTGTGTAGGTTAAATTTGCTCCAATCAACCACATGGTGATGGAAATCTGCATCAGTGCAGGACTTGTTGAAACACTAACTAAACATAAAGGTGTACTTTTTCAGTGGCTGTTTGCTTAATAATAGGTACTGTCAGATATTTACATTGCACTAAAAGAATTGTACTCTATAAATTGCAAGTTAGAAACAGTACAAATGTTGACATGATGGCAAGTGGAAATGTCTGTATTGGAGCAAAAGCTTGTGGAGCAGGAAACATTGAGTTTTTGTTACCCTGCTTAAATAGGCCAAAATTAGATTGCTGTGCTAGTAAATGCTTTTTTTTTTTTTTTAACCCCCCCCCCCCATCTGTGCCTTATTCTTTTGTCTAATAAAATGGGATTTTAGTATGTTGCATTAAGAAGAAAAGTGGCATTATCCTGAATGAGGCATATATTGCACTACCTAGGGTGTGAAAGTAATTTTCATACTTTTTGTAGTGCATGTATCTAGAGAGAAAGGAGGCATTTGGGATTTTGGTTTTTAAACAAGATCTTTGATGGAAAGAGGCTGATTATTGTTGTTGCCTGTAATGGACTGTGGAAGTGAAAAATACTTTCTCACAATGGAACAGAGGCATAAGTGTTACAAGGAGTTGGAACTCATCTCTGTCTTTCTTCAAAGAAACCCTTTATTCTTTAAGGAGTACCAGTTAAAGTAATTTATATTTATGAAAACAACCACCATTCACATGAACTTCACTGTACATACTGTTTATAAACATGTATGTATTAAACTTTGCTACACCATGCAGTTTTGTGTTGCTGTCTGTTTTAATGAATATACTGGGTAAAACGTGTATTTATTTTATGAAAGCATATAATGGACACAGTGGTTTTCTACTTTCTTCCTGGAGGACCACTGCCCTGCATATTTTTATGGTTTTCCTGTTCTACCACTCACTCTCCTACTCATCGTCTATACTGCTTAATCTTGTATACAGGGCCTGGAGCCTATCCCAGGAGACTTGGAGCACAAGGTGGGGTAAACCCTGGATAGGGTGGCAATTCATCGCAGGGCACACACATGCGCACTCACACTAAGGGCAATTTGGGAACGCCGATTAACCACATCCGCATGTCTTTGGACTGTTGGAGGAAAGCCTCCGGAGGAAACCCACCAAGCATGGGGATAACATGCAAACTCCATGCATACAGACCTGAAGCGGGAATAAAACCCTCGAGCATGTAGGTGTGACAGTGCTAACCACTATGCCACCATGCCTCCCTGATGTACCATACCTACTTCAATTAAGAAAAGACTGTTAAAGTTAAATCAGGTGTACTGGGAGCTGAGAAAGCACTTCTACGTGGAGGAGGGGAGATGAACTTTCAGTAATGGAGTTAAGAACCTAAGGAAGGAAAGCTGGTGAAGGCAGTATAATGCATTGGGTAATGTTCTATTAGGAAACTTTGAGTCCCACCGTTCATATGAATGTTACTTTGACACTTACCACCTACCTAAATACTGTTGTTGGCCATGAACACCCTTTCGTGGACATGTTTTATGATTGCAGTGGCCTCTTTCAGCAGATAATTCAATTAAATTTTATTTGTATAGTGCTTTTAACAGTGGTCATTGTCACAAAACAGCTTTACAGAATCAAAATGAAATTATGGAATTGTGTATTAAATATGTAAGAATCTAAATCATCAGCTTGCTGATGAGCAGGGATTGTTTTGCAGTTATACTGTGTGTTAGGCAGTTGTTCAATATAACAAATAATCTCCTTGCGTTAATATGAAATCCAGTTCGTTATTGAAGGCTCAGGTAGAATTTAGGAAAACTCCGTGTCAGAGTCTTTCACCTAGGGTTATGCTCTGTGTCATCTGTGCAACCTCTGACTCCTCCTCCCCCTCCTAGCAGATCACTCCGGTATTGTGGCATGAATTTAATGCTTTATTGGTCAAAGTAGTATGTTAAAATCGATGCGCGGATTCACCGGTACAATGTAGTGTGGATAAGGTAGGGGTGATCTGCTTAAATCTTCTGGTTCTAGTGAAGACTCACTCTGCTGCATCCTGAACTAACTGAAGCTTGTTTATGCATCTAGTTGAACAACCAGACAGTAAGGTGTTACATTAGTCCAACCTAGAGGTGATGTATGAACAAATTTTTCTGCATTGTATAGGGACAATATATTCCTTATTTTGCCAATATTTCTGAGATGAAAGGATGCTATCCTGATAATATTATCTACATGAGCTTCAAATGATGGAATGGAATCTATAATCACACCACAGTCTTTTAATTTTGTACTTGATGGAACAGTGTTGCAGTGTGATTAGAAAGCTTACTTCTAGCTGTATGTGGTCCTACTACCAGAAGTTCTGTCTTGTCAGGATTAATCAGAAGGAAGTTAACATCTAGTTTCTTATGTCCTTCACACATTGCTCAACTTTAATAAGTTGGCTTTTCTGTGGCTTTGCTGAGACATATTACTGTGTGTCATCAGCATAACAGTGAAAACTAATACCATGCTCGTTAATTATGTTGCCCAGAGGAAGCATGTAAAGAGAAAAAACAGTGGACCGAAAACTGAAGCATTTAGGAACACCAAACTTCAGTTAAGAACAAGCAGAATAGTCACTATAAATCTACAAACTGATAACGATCAGTCAAATAGGATCTAAGCCAGGAAAGAGTCATTCCCTTTTTTCCTGATTTTGTTATTGAAAAACTTAATAATCACTACTGTATGTTATTGATATGGACATTTCTGTAGGGTCTTATTCCTGGTTAATT
>JAAGKR010005583.1:12500-32500 GCA_011419295.1 Clarias macrocephalus
ACCACATCATTGAGTAATTTCTGTTTCTTTCCAGGAGATGGTCAGGCCATGTCTTTACATTCAGGGAAATCCTAGTATAACCTGAAATCTGGTGAATATAGTGATCAGCAAGGATACGTTTTCGCAATGGGATGTACCCACACAAAATGAAACTGGTCTGGTGACGTGAGTGATGATCCCTCCCCTAATTGGTCCATCGTCCAGTGCCTCAATGTTGATCGGTTTAGATAAAGTGATTAATGGAATCCTCAGTCTTTCTGCAGTGGCTCGGTTCATGAAATGCCAGACTGTCGTTTTCTTTTCCTCACTTACTTTCTTGTAAGGGACAGTTGGCGATGGCATGCTGAGCTCCCCACAGTAGAAACACAATTGCTCCTTCTTTCGGTGTAGTCATTCACTGTTGGACATTCTCATTCTTCCCAGTTGCATGACCTCATACTCGCTTGTCTCTACCGAGACAGAACTCTCCCTTGGACAGATCTTTTTGGACGTCAGCGCATCCAGACAAATCGCCATGTTGATTAGTTCACCCAGTAATGCATTATCATCCTGTTAAGCTAAGTTAATCTCTTTAGTGAGTCATCTGCGAAATGCTCCTTTTAGGGCTGACTCATTTCATCCACTTCTATCAGGGAAGTGTGCGAAAATTAAGTGCATGCTGATAGAAGTGGATGAAATGAGACACTTCTGGTTTCTCCTGTTGGGGTATGAAATCAAGAAAATGCTGGAAGGAAGTGGTGCTCTCCCTTCCTTGGTTCCAGACAGCAGTGGCCCTTTTTAGAGCCTTTTTGGTCAGAAGGGTCTGAAATTTGTTCAGTATTCTATTCAATTCAATTCAATTTCATTTTATTTATATAGCGCTTTTAACAATGTTCAGTGTCTCAAGGCAGCTTAACAAAAATAAAATAAAATAAGAAAATTAATGGAAGTGTTTATGTGTGAGAAAAATGTGTCTAGATAATAATGTGTCTAGATAATAATGAGATGAATGAGTGAATGATGAATAAAATGTTTTCAATGATGGGTAGAAGAATACAGAACAAATGGAGAGAATTTGCGTAGTTGCCATTCAGGATAGATGTACTGGAGTATATCACAGGTTATGGGATAAGTTACGTGTATGCCAGATTAAAAAGATGCTTCTTGAGTCTACTTTTAAACTGGGAAACTGTGACTGAGACCCGAACACTGTCAGAAAGGCTATTCCAAAGCTTTGGAGCTAAATATGAAAATGCCCTACCTCCTTTTGTAGATTTAGAAATTCTGGGAAATTCCAGAAGTCCGGAGATTTGTGATCTTAAGGAACATGGTGGATTTTACAAATGTAGCATATCAGAAGACTGGTTAGGTATGTGGAAGCTAGACCATTTAAAGCCTTGTATGTAAGTAATAGTATTTTGTAATTAATTCTAAAATGAACAGGTAGCCAGTGCAGGGATGGTAATATTGGGGTTATATGATCATATTTTCTGGATCTAGTGAGAATCTGGAGGCTGCATTTTGGACTAACTGAAGCTTGTTTATTGAGGATGCAGGACAACCACCTAGTAATGCATTACAATAGTCCAGTCTGGAGGACATGAATGCATGAATTAGCTTTTCTGCATCAGATACAGATAAAACGTTCCTAAGCTTGGCAATATTTGTAAGGTGGAAAAAGGCTGTTTTTATGATATTGGAAATATGATATTTAAAGAACAAGTTACTGTCTAATATTACGCCCAGGTCTTCTACTGTCAAGCTGGTAGTAACAATACATCCTTCTAAACGCAGGCTGAAGTATGAGAGCTGTCGTGTACTGGTTTTTGGGCCAATAAGTACAGTAATATCTCTCTTATCTGAATTTAGTAAAAGAAAGTTATTGGTCATCCAATTTTTATGTCCTGGACACACTCAGTTAGTCTAGACAACTTGGGTATTTCGTCTGGTTTAGTTGAGATATATAATTGGGTATCATAAGCATAACAATGGAAACTAATCCCATGTCCTCTAATGATGTTACCCAAGGGAAGCATGTATATTGAGAACAGCAGAGGTTCTAAAACTGACCCTTGTGGGACCCCATATTTCACTGGCATTACACTAGACAGTTCTCCCTTTAGATCTACAAAATGGTATCGATCAGACAGGTATGATCTAAACCATTTTAAAGCCTGTCCCTGAATACCAGTGTGATTTCGTAAGCGATCTATGAGAATATTATGATCTATAGTGTCGAATGCAGTACTAAGATCAAGTAAGACTAGTATTGAGATGCAGCCTTGGTCCGAAGCTAAAAACAAGTCGTTTGCAATCTTAACTAGTGCAGTTTCTGTACTATGATGGGGCCTAAAACCTGACTGAAATTCTTCGAGGATGTTGTTTTCCTGCAAGAATGTGCATATTTGAGCTGATACTACCTTTTCTAACATTTTTTTATATAAACGGAAGGTTTAAAATCGGTCTGTAATTTGTTATTTCATTCGGGTCTACATTGGATTTTTTAAGAAGAGGCTTAATAACTGCCAACTTGAAAGGTTTATGGATGTGACCTTGACATAATGAGGAATTAATAATGTTTAGAAGCGCCTCTCCAACCGTATGCATCACTTCTTTTAAAAAACTGGTTGAGATTGGATCTAACAAGCATGTTGTTGATTTAGCCGAGGTGATAAATTTATACAGCTCTTCCTGTCCTATATTGGTAAAGTACTGAAAATCTAAATGTGAAGCTTTAGACTGAACTTGGTCACGAGATGCTATTAGAGGTTGAACATCCGTTATTTTCTTCCTGATACTATCGATTTTTTCATTGAAAAAGTCCATAAAGTCTTTACTTCTAAACTGTGATGGGATACTCTCTGCAGGTGTAGCGGATGTTAATATTCTCAATGTATTATTAATATTATAATACTAATGTATTCCACTGAAATCCCTCCTCATCTGTATGTTTATTTTGTTTATTCTTGTATCCGAAAATGTTTGCGATCTGTTTCAACTATAATAGTTGTGTTATAGTGGCAGTTTCACGTTTAACATGATGTCATTTCCGGTCAGCCCGCGTTGCTTCCTCAGACCGCGCTTGAGCGTGCTGAAAGGAGGTAAGCTGATAGCGGCGCCGATTTCTTAAAATGTTTAAAATTTATGAAAGTTAGATTAAGTGTATGATGTATAAAAAATATTACTGACAAAAGTGTTCGACATCGGTTAGAAAACGTTTTGTGCATGGATGGATGTTTTTTAATAGTCTACTACTGATAACAGCAATGCTAGTCTGTGAGCTTCCAGAAAAGTGCTAGCGCTGGCTAGTTAATTTATTGGTTCTCAATTTCTACAGGTATACGAATTTGGGGAGAACAAATGCACAGAACCCAATGCTGTATCCTGTTTATTCCATACAGATATGGTTTGTGAACATTTTATTTTTTGAGGTGTCCTTTTTATGTTATCAAATTCTCTTATTTTTAATTTAATTTAATACATTTTCTAATTGTTTATGTTATGGTCTGGGAGGCTAAACCGACTGGATAACTGCCTGATGTATTTTTGTCTGTCTGAATAATTTGAGAATGTTCAGAAAAAGAGCCTGCGCTGCTTCCTCAGACCGCGCTTGAGCGTGCTGAAAGGGGGTATACGATTTAGGGGAGAACAAATGCACAGAACCCAATGCTGTATTCTGTTTATTCGATGCAGTTATGCCAATAAACCCTCCAGGCCGGCAACAAATCCTGTCTCCAGTCTATTGACACATCGCAGATCGTAACAGCAGTTCGAGCAGTCCGGTTACATTGGTGCCGTGACCTGGATGGAGATTGTTTCACCTTGGGTCTTCAGCTAAGCATCAACACCATTTGGTCACCGGGAGGCACGGTTCTTCAGTTAAGGTTTCATCCCAGAGAGACAACAATTATTTAATTTCTTTTCATATACCATAACATATTGGGTTCCATTGTTTTATTCCCAACGCTCGGTTATTTTAATTGTTCTGCCGTGTTTGTGTTTGAGGTATTTAGCCGCCTTAAAATCTTATTCCATGTTAAGTGACTTATATGTAAATGTTAGATAATGGCGCACAGTTTTAATGCAGACAGTTCTAATGCCAGTGGTAGCATGTCAGATTTAGGTTTTGGGAGAGGAAGGTTTTCCAGTGACGTCCCATTTACTCCTGTTGTGGGGAAGAGTGGTGTGGAACGAACAGAGCCAAAGTTTTGTTCCACTCGAGCGACTGAATCAACACCCAGTCAGTTAATGAGTAACCCACTATTAGCCAACCAAGACATAAGTGATACCACATGGTATAATCTCATAACACACATTGCTCAGGAAATAGGACAGACAATAATTTCTGCTCAAAATGGGGTTGGGCAGGGGAGAAAAGAAACCAGTGATGCACAGGCTTCAGGTGCAAGTCACTCGCTCCTAGACGCGCCCTCCCTTAATTTGACCGGTGTTAAATTAGTCATTCAGTCCGATGCTAAAGAGCCTCCTGTCTTTCGAGGAGATGGATCTGACAAGTTCAGTGTTCATGAGTGGGAAGATTTAATGGACACTTACTTGCGAAAGAGGGATATACCAATAGCCGAACATCATCAAGAAGTCATAGCAAGGCTAAGGGGAAAAGCCAAAGATATTGTTAGAATTACCCTCCGCAGTAATACTTCTCTGAGACCTTCTGAGAATCCTAAAGTGATCTTTGACATATTAAAACAACACTTTAGTGAAGTCAGATATTCCTACGTGCCTTTAGCCGATTTCTATGGCACAGTACCTTTAACAGGGAAAAACCCAGTCGAGTATTTGGTCCGTTTAAACAAAGCGGTTGATGTCGCAGAAGAGGCCTTGAGGAGGCTTGGGCGACAAATGGATGACCCGTGCCAGGAGGCAGCCTTGATGTTTATGAAACATTTCCCCGAACCAGGTTTGTCCGCCATTTTGCGATTAAAAGCACCGGATAGATGGACAGCGAGCCAGATACAGGATCATCTAGACCGATATCAGGCCGAACAGAAAGAACAGATGGTGGTTAAGTCAAAGCGTAATATCGCCACGAGACATGTTACAACTTATGTCTAGTCAGCCTTGGATAATGGGAACGCAATGATGGGTTGTCCCGTTGTGCCGATGGAGGACATCAACACTCCCGCCCCCTCTCACTCCCAAAATGATGAAAATTGCATGAAGACGCTAATTAGTTTACTTGACCGTGCCCTATCGCAGAATAATCAAGAGGTGAGTCGCCCTCGACCAGGCCAGCCATCTAGAGTATGCAAGGTATATCATTCTCACCAGCATTCAACTTTAGCGCACTGTCGAAGACATCAACTCTGTCTTGCTTGTTTCCAGCCTGGACACATAAGAGGAACTGTGCAAACATCCCATCTGACCCTGACACTCCAGCTGGGCGACCATTGCAAAGTCAGTCTACTTTAAATTAGTTAACCCACACCTGGGGAGGGGACGTGTGGGTAAGGTGGAACAGCCCCTCGAGATTGCAGATCTTAAGCAAAGTTATGAAAGTGTATGTATGAAAGCCCCAGCTGAAGTCACTGTGATTGCACAAAACATGCAAACTGTTTTATGTTCCGGTGAGCGTGAACGACAAATTCCAAATGAAGGGGATGTTGGATTTGGGATCTATGGCATGCATGTAGAATGTTGAACGAAAATGTGTTGCTGGGACCAACATCGTTGTCGCAGGAAATAACGTTAGTGGGCTATGGAGGTAAGGCGACCAAGCCTAAATGCATGTATGAAGTTGAGCTGAAAGTATTTGGCATGAAGTGTATAGTACCTATCCTTGTTGTACCTGGACAAAGAGATGACTTAATTATTGGTACCAATGTAAGGGCACTTAAATGATCCAAGATGGTGGCGCGGCAGTAGCACGCAGCGGCCACTCCGGAGCCAAAATGGGGCTACATTTTTTACGTCGTGTCGTAGCTTGTTTATTTTACAAAGTTTATGGATACCGGTACAAAGGGTGTTCATACTTACCACCGCCAGACACTTTTGCAACTCCATAAACCAGCATATTTCATTCAAGATGAGCTGCGGGAGAAGCTACGCGACCTCGGCTTGATTCGGGAACCAGGCCTCCAGTCCTCGGCATTGCCTGATGCCGGTGGCCGGAGGAGGGGACATCGTAAGCGGTGCACGAGGAAGCGGAAGCGCGGCAAGCGGGCGGGAGTCTGTGCTAGGCTAAAAACAAACCCTAGCCGGCCGGCTCTTCCGTCCATCATCTTATCTAACGTCTGCTCCCTGGAAAATAAACTGGACTACATCCGACTGCAACAGGCTACACAGCATGAGGTTAGGGACTGCTGTGTGTTTGTTTTCACGGAGACATGGCTCAGTGACAGAGTTCCAGACACCGGCATTCAGCTAGACGGACTAGCCTCGTTTCGCGCCGACAGAAACGCAGCTCTGTGCGGTAAGACTCGCGGCGGCGGCTTGTGTGTTTACATCAACATGAAATGGTGTAAGAACTCTGTTCTAGTTTCTAGCTTTTGCTCATCGTTGCTGGAGATTGTGACTGTTAGATGTAGACCTTTTCATTTACCACCAGAATTCACCACTGTTTTCATTATCGGAGTGTACATTCCACCTAGTGCTAATGCTAAGGAAGCGCTCTGTGAACTGTATGCAAAGATCAGTAATCTGCAGAACACACACCCGGATGGACTGTTTATTGTTGCTGGAGATTTCAACCATGCAAATCTCAAGTCAGTTCTTCCTAAATTCCATCAGTATGTGGACTTTGCAACGAGAGGGGAAAACACGCTGGATCTTGTTTACACAAACATCCCCGGCGCATATCGGGCAGAGCCCCGCCCCCACCTCGGCTACTCAGACCACATCTCTGTTATGCTAATTCCAGCATACAGACCACTCGTCAGGCATTCAAAACCGGTTCTGAAGCAGGTGAAAACCTGGCCAGCAGGAGCCATCTCTGCTCTTCAGGACTGTTTCGAGAACACTGATTGGAACGTGTTTAGGGAGGCTGCAACTTACGGCGACTTCACCGACTTGGAGGAGTACACGTCATCAGTGACCAGCTACATCAACAAGTGCACCGATGACATCACTGTCTCCAAGAACATCATCTCACAACCCAACCAGAAACCGTGGATTACTGCGGAGGTGCGTGCACTACTGAGAACCAGAGACTCTGCCTTCAAAGCGGGGGACAAGGCGGCCCTAAGAACAGCAAGGACCAAACTGTCCCGGGCCATCAGAGAGGCAAAGCGCGCACACGCCCAGAGAATCCACAATCACTTGCGGACAGCGGTGACACACGGCGCATGTGGCAGGGTATACAAGCCATCACTAACTACAGGACGGCATCACCTACCTGTGACAGTGACCGCTCCCTTCCAGATGCGCTGAACAACTTCTACGCACGGTTCGACATGCAGAACGATGTGACGCCGAGGAAGACCACCCCTCCGCCGAATGACCAGGTGCTGTGTCTCACCACGGCTGATGTGAGGAAAACTCTACGCAGAGTCAACCCACGTAAAGCTGCTGGACCAGACAACATCACAGGCAGAGTGCCGTCGTTCCCACATGCTTTAAATCTACCACCATCGTCCCCGTGTCGAAGAAGTCTTCTGTGTCCTGTCTCAATGACTACCACCCTGTTGCACTCACAACCATCATCATGAAGTGCTTCGAGCGGCTCGTCATGAGACACATCAAGACCCTGCTGGCCCCCTCACTAGACCCCCTGCAGTTCGCGTATCGTCCAAACTGTTCAACGGACGACGCCATCTCCACCACACTCCACCTGGCACTGTCACATCTTGACAAGAAAGGCACTTACGTCAGAATGCTGTACATAGACTTCAGTTCAGCATTCAACAAATTAATCCCCTAACACCCGATTGGGAAGCTGAGCTTGTTGGGCCTGAACACCTCCCTCTGTAACTGGATCCTGGACTTTCTGACCGAAAGACCTCAAGCAGTGCGGATCGGGAGATACATCTCCAGCACCACCACACTGAGTACTGGGGCCCCCCAGGGCTGCGTGCTCAGTCCCCTGCTGTTCACACTGCTGACTCATGATTGTGTAGCGACACATAGCTCCAATCATATCATCAAGTTCGCTGATGACACGACCGTGGTGGGTCTCATCAGCAAGAACGACGAGTCAGCGTACAGAGAGGAAGTGCAGAGGCTAACGGACTGGTGTAAAGACAACAACCTGGCTCTGAACGTCGAAAAGACAAAAGAGATGGTTGTTGACTTCAGGAGGACACGGAGTGATCACTTTCCGCTCAGCATCGACGGCTCTTCTGTGTAGATCGTCAAGAGCACAAAATTCCTGGGCGTCCACCTGGAGGAGAACCTCTCCTGGTCCCTCAACACCAGCTCTCTGCATAAGAAAACCCAACAACGTCTTTTCTTTCTGAGAAGGCTGAGAAAGACACAGCTTCCACCACCGATCCTCACCACCTTCTATAGAGGAACTATTGAGAGCATCCTGAGCAGCTGCATCACTGTCTGGTTTGGGAATTGTACCATGTCAGACCGCAAGACCCTACAGCGGATAGTGAGGACAGCTGAGAAGATCATCGGGGTCTCTCTCCCTTCTATCGAAGACATTTACACCACACGCTGCACCCGCAAAGCCACCAGCATTGTGGCTGACCGGACACATCCATCACACTTACTCTTCACCCTCCTGCCATCTGGAAACAGGTACCGAAGCATTTGGGCACTCACATCCAGACTGAGAAACAGTTTTTATCCGCAAGCCATCCGTCTCCTTAACACAAAGGGACTGGACTGATAAACACACACACACACACACACACACACACACAAATCACGCAGACGAACTCAATAACATCTGGACTGAACTGATAAACACACATGCACAATCACACTGATGAACACCCATCTCAATCTGCTCATACCTACCTACCTGTGCTGCTCCTCGCAATTTTTTGTACAATATTTATTTGACTGCTATTTGCACACACAAATACTCTTGTCAAAATGTAAACCGTTTACGGCTGCTCTTCCCACTACCTCAATTAATCCTTCATCAAAAAAGTACTGTTATGTGTTACATTGTTGTGTCTGTCATGTACCTCTTTGTTTGCACATTTGCACGTGCACTTTGTCTATTGTGTATTTTTGTATAGATATTTGATAGTTCTTCTTTTAGAGTAACTTAAAAATGTAAAAATGTAAGTTGTAAATTTATGTTGTTGCATGTATGTAGCACCCTGGTCCTGGAGGAACGTTGTTTCGTTTCACTGTGTACTAACTGTATATGGTTGGAATGACAATAAAAGCCTACTTGACTTGACTTGACTTGACTTGATTAAATTTCTCTTGCACCAAATGAAGGTCAGTGATGATTACTGGATAATTCTTTCCAGCAGTAATCCAGAGTCGTCATCGCCATGTGAAGGGTACTTGGACCTTATGGCAAATAAATGCAGACGGAGAGGTCACAGTCTACCAGAGAAGGTAGGGACTGTTAAGCTCCAACGTTCAGTCACTCTTATTCCAAAACAAGAACACCTTGTCTGAGGAAGGCTGCCAAGTAACACTCCTATGTCACCAGGGAGTGCTGTTGTTGTAGAGGCCACTTCCTCCAAGTCTATGCCACGGGGTATTCTCGTTGGCCGTGTTGTTACACCCTTGTGGGGAGATCGCTGGGTTCCCTTAAAAGGTACCAACCTCTCTTACAAGCATGTCATTCTCACAAGAAATCGTAAGCTGGCAGATGTGTTTCCGTGTCTTGCTGTAGAAGTTTTTGAGCTGCTGCAAAATTTCAGCCACACTCAAGTGCTTACGCCTGGGCCAGGTTCTCAACCTTGTACTACAGCTGATCTTAAACGGAGACTAAATACTGTGGGTCTCAATGATATTGACTTTAGCTCTGTCAAAAGGAAAAGCTTGTTCAGTTACTTGAGAAATACAATGATGTATTCTCCAAGCATGCTCTAGATTGTGGGAAGGTTGAGGGCTTTGTTCACCACATTCGTTTGACTGACGAGCGTCCATTCCGACTTCCATATCGCAGGGTACCACCCGCTCACTACCAAATCTTACGGCAAGTTTTGTCAGAAATGGAAGAGCAAGGAATAATTCAGAAATCTGTGAGTGAATATGCTTCACCTCTAGTTCTAGCCTGGAAAAAAGATAGTAGCTTAAGAATTTCACGGATTTCAGGTGGCTGAATGCCAGAACTCTTAAGGATGCGCACCCACTGCCACACCAGTCTGACTGTCTTGTCGCGTTATGAGGGAATACCCTCTAAAGTACTATGGATCTATCATCTGGATTTTATAATATCCCCATGGCTGAAGAAGATAAGAAGTACACAGCGTTTACAACCCCGGCAGGACTATTTGAGTACAATAGGATGCCTCAGGGACTGTGCAATAGTCCAGCATCCTTCATGCGAATGATGCTGAGTATCTTTGGAGATCTAAACTTCAGTAGTTTGCTCTGTTATCTAGACGATTTATTAGTGTTTGCCCCAGATGAAACTGCAGCCTTGGCGCGGTTAGAAGTGGTGTTCCAACGATTGAGATTGCATAATCTCAAGTTAAACCCGAAGAAGTGTCATTTGATGCAAACATCTGTTAGGTTTCTAGGCCATATTGTTGCTGAAAATGGAGTTTCTGTAGACCCTTCAAAGGTGGAAGCAATTGCTAAGTTGTCAAAGGTTGACCTCATGGAAGAGGATGGGCTTACCCCATCTGTGCGAAGGATCAAGTCTGTGCTGGGCATGGTTTTGTATTATCAGCATTATATATCGAATTGCTCCTCTGTAGCCAAACCGCTCTTTTCTCTAACAGCTGGGCAGAAGAGAAGAGCTAAAGCTGAAACCAATGTTAAGGCAAGAAAACTCAAGCCTGCCAATCGGACTTCAGAGTGTGATGAGACCCTTTCTAAACTAAAAGATACATTATTGCACAGTGTCTTCTTAGCACACCCAGACTCACTTCCTTTAATCTTGTCAATTGACGCTTCGCTGGATGGGCTGGGAGCCGTATTGTCACAAGTACCGGCAGGTGAAGGTAAAGCATACCCAATCGCTTTTGCAAGCAAGACGCTAAGTACTTCTCAATAGAGATACCCAGCTTGAGTTTTTAGCACTAAAATGGAGTGTGTGTGAAAAATTCAGTCATTGGTTGAAGAGTCATACCTTTACTGTATGGACTGACAATAACCCACTTACATATCTCCTGACAAAGGCTAAGCTTGACGCTTGTGAGCAGCGCTGGGTGTCTAAGCTCGGTTCATACACCTTCGATCTGAAACATATCGCTGGGAAGAAGAACATTGTAGCGGATACTTTGAGTCGGGAC
Source organism: Clarias macrocephalus (assembly GCA_011419295.1). Classification (NCBI taxonomy): domain Eukaryota; kingdom Metazoa; phylum Chordata; class Actinopteri; order Siluriformes; family Clariidae; genus Clarias; species Clarias macrocephalus. The sequence goes on from JAAGKR010005583.1 coordinate 23,813, forward strand.
CCTTTCATAAAAACAGTCGGCCACAGACTTATCACAGAGCATTATAGCAGTCTACTCACAGAGGCCGAGGGTGTCAGTAAAAATGGGATTCAGGACACCTTCCGTTTGAAGGTAAACAGCCTCTACATGGCATTTCAGTCACATCCTCTGGTGCCTTGCGACCACATGGTAGTCGGCGCTCAATTAGCACTTCATAATCAATGGGAGGCTGCAACTGCAGTAAGAGCTGTTCAAGCAGTCCAGTGTATTCAAAACACCCCCACGCCTGACTATGAAGCAATTGTAGCGATCCCTCTTGACAAAATTAAACACGAGCAAGAATCAGACCCAGCCATCTCACAAATCATACCTTACTTGAGTCAGAGAAAATTACCATTGAGACGAGAGAGGGCCAGAATGGGTACAAGAGCTTTAATTTTTCTTAAGCAGTGCGATCGGCTTAAGATTCTAGATGGAGTTGTGTATCGCACCTCTAAGGATCCGTTAAGCAACCATAAGCGATTTCAACTCGTGCTGCCCTCAAGTCTCAAGGATAAGGCTTTGAAAGGTGTGCATGACATGGCCGGACATCAGGGACAATCCAGAACTCTTCACTTAGCTAGACAACGCTTTTTCTGGCCTAAAATGGAGCATGATGTGAGGGAGTATATTAAGTGTTGTCAGCGATGTATATTGGCCAAGACACCAGAACTATCGGCACATGCACCTCTTGAGAGCATTAAGACTATTGCCCCTATGTAGTTAGTGTGTTTGGACTTTTGAAGTGCTGAAGACAGCAAACAGCGGTCTGTTGATGTACTAGTTGTGACCAATCACTTTACAAAGTTGGCTCATGCCTTTCCATGTGTAAATCAGAAAGCTAAACAAATTGTGTTTGTTTACAACACAAAAAAAAACAAGTTTTTTGTGTCTATGGTTTCCCAACACGCATCCATACTGACCAAGGAGCTAACTTTGAAAGTGCACTAGTAGCCGAATTGCTCATACTGGGGGGCATTGAAAAGTCGTACACCACAGCTTACCCTTCAATGGGAAATGGTGGGACTGAACGGTTCAATCGAACTCTGGGCAGCATGCTCCGTCATTACCTCTCAAGGAAAAGCACACGTGGCCCGAGCAGATACAGACCCTGACGTTTGCTTATAACGCTACAGTACACGAGACCACTGGATACGCTCCATTCCAACTCATGTTTGGCCGCATCCCAAGGCTTCCCGTCAACATAATGTTTGGGCAGGTGTTACGCGACTCAGTGATCGTTGACTATGGTAGTTATGTGAAGACACTCATATCTTACCTTCATGAAGCCACAAGCATTGCTCAAAAACACACTGCAGTGGAACAAAGAAAGCAGGCCAGGGGTTATAACAAGAGAATTAAGGGAACATGTTTGAATGTTGGGGACCGAGTGCTTATTGCAAACAAGAGTGAGAGAGGAAAGAGAAAGCTTGCTGATAAGTGGGATCCTAATGTTTATACTGTGAAGGACAGGAACATTCAAACAAACATATACAAACTGATTGATGACAAGGGAAATTTGAGGGTAGTACATCGAAATCTGATTCTGGATATCAGTTTTTTGCCAGTAGAATCACCCCTGGAAAGTGAGAACATACAATCCAGTGCTGAGGATGGTGAGAGTCAGTCTTATGCTACAGAGACACCTGGGTCATCGAGAGAGATGTGTACGGAGGATAGGACGAGAGCATGGGTACTTGATGATGCAGAAGGGTCTGAGAACCAAGAGTTTTTGGATGATTGTGATTTAGAACTTGAGCATTTAGTCCCGGGTCGAGGCAATGCGAGTGACTTGAATTAGAGTGAAGGTGTGAATGTCTTGGGTTGTTCCGACTGAGCTGCCGATATAGGGGTTGAACCTTCTTTCGGCAACCGTGATGCACAAACAGAAACTATGGATGCCAGTAGTAATGCTAACACACAAGCACAGGTTTCAGCTGACATTCAGGGTGTTAGGACTCGTGCAGGAAGGGTGGTTAAGAAAGTTAGTCATTTAATTGAATCGATAACACAGAAACCATTCCATGTTCAAGGAATAGAGTTACCTCGAGCAAAGAGGTCAGGATCATATATTTCCTTATTTTGAGAAAAATTTATTGTGAAAGGCGGTACACATGATGTGAATTTCAGTGTGCGATACATACCAGTATGTTGTACAAGGCAGCATCCTGTTCTAAGAATGTCTAAGACTTGATTAACCTTGGATATTTCTTAACCTGAAATTCTCTGACAACCTCAACCCCGCATTTTTCTCTGCCCAGGTCCAACGCACCACGGATGCGGCCCGCCCAGGTTTCCTTCACCCCAGCACCGGGATACCACGAAACCTGGATAAAGCAGCAGCGGAAGACGCGTGCCAGGCTCTGGGCGAGGACCTCTCCCCCTCCGCCACCACCCGTCTTTGAGATTTTTGAATTTCCTACAAGTCTAACTGAGCCTCCAATCATTACCTGGACTCCATATTAACATAAATTAACATTAACTGTTATACTGAACTGCCTGCCACCTAACACACAGTATGAATGCAGATCAATTCCTGCTTTCTCATTCACCCAAATAAGGATGGGTTCCCTGTTGAGTTCGGTTCCTCTCAAGGTTTCTTCCTATTGCCATCTCAAGGAGGTTTTCCTTGCCACTGTTGCCCTCGGCTTGCTCATCAGGGACTATCTGACCATTTTGATTCATACACATTCACGTTCCATAGAAAGAAAATAATTATTTTGATTGTGTAAAGCTGCTTTGCGACAATGACAATTGTTAAAAGCACTATACAAATAAAATTTAATTGAATTGAATGGAATTGAATAGGACAATCATAAAATCGGAAACCAGAACAACGGAATAAAGATCATACGCAGTAAAGCTGGCACAAACAAACACGGCTTGATAACATCTGGAAAAACTCACGTGAGCGTATACTTCGCAACATCTCTGCATTGCTGAGTAGGCACCTGGGTTATTGGGTCAGGTGAGTTTAGAACTCGGGTGACATGGAACGTGACAGTTGGGAGTTGTAGTTTGTTTCCACCATGTTTGTATGCGAATACAGCCAAGTCTGTTCTGCCATCTAAGCTGGCCTGACAGTGTTATTAATGTTATATCCAGAAAATCTCCCAAATTGTTGGTGCGTTAAATTTGGAATGCTGACAGATTAGCCTGTTAAAAAAAAAGCATATAAAGATATTCTATGTTCCTGTCCCCCAATCTGAATACCCAATATGTTCATCTTATTGAACATCCCTGTAGGTCGCTCTAGCGAGAATGGTTTGGTTTAGAAATTATATTATTTGTTCTAATATTGGCTATTGATCATTTGAATCCATTTAAGGAATTTCTGTCCAAGTGCGAATCTGGTCAGAGCTTTAAATAAGTATGGCCATTCTATTTGATCACAGGCTTGCCTAGCATTGTATAGTGTTTTATCTTGGCATCTGGTTTTGCATAAATTATGCTTTTTTTTTTTTTTTTTTTAAATCAAATGCTTGCTGTTTTTGAAAAAATATTTTTGGGTAATTGTGAACCAAATTTGGAAGGATCTAGTCTCTTTGCCAAAGCTTTTTTTTTTATTTTTTTAGCTTTTCATATATAAGAAATATTTTTTATATTTCTTATATCTGACTCAAGAAGGCTTATTGGTCTGTGCGAAGAGCATTCTGTGAGTGGTTTGTCTGGTTTTAAAATTAAAATTATTGTTGCTAGCCATATACATGTTTGAACGTGGGTTCACCAATTTATTTTGAAATAATTTCTAAAATTCTATCGATCTTATTACTGCTATATTTTGAATAGTCTGTGATATCTCTTCAATTGTTAAATCCTTATCTAATGTTCTTTTTGCATCTTCTGTTAATGTTTAGAATTGAAATTGATCATGGAACATTACTTTCTTCTGAGGCTTGAGGGCATTCTGATTCATATATAGCAGTTTATAAAATTCTCTAAAGGTATCATTGATCTACTGTTAAATGATCCGAAAACATTTTTGTGCTATTAATTGTCATAGTAGACTTTTTTTTTTTTTTACATGGCAAATGTTTCCCAGCCCTTTCTTCCTGATCACAGTAGGATTGAATGCAGCACAAAGCATTCTAAAATAAATTTTAAAAAAACTCTTTCCTTTTTGCACATGTAAGAGAATTATTTAATATAAAAGGAATTATTTCTAATCTCTTGCTCTCTTCCTCATAGATCTGATATTAACGTGTTAAATCTTCCCTGCTTCTATCTTCCTGTCTACTCTTGCATCTGTTCTTAAAGGTGCTAATGCTCCCATGCTCACCTTCTCATACTGTTTTTATGTCTCTCTCTCTCTCTCTCTCTCTCTCTCTCTCTCTCTCTCTCTCTCTCTCTCTCTCTATCTATCTCTCTCTCTCTATCTCTCTCTGTCTCTTTCCCCCTCTCCCCCTAACTCGAGCCAACACCTCCTAATTCATCTCTGGACGGACACATATCTAATCCTATAAAACTATGTTCTACAGGATCTTACCAGGACATTTACAATGTCCTGGCGTTTGGTCAAGCACATAAAAACCCTATCTTTTTCTGTTAATAAACAGAGAGTTTTCTGACAGGCAATGTGTGTGTGTTTGAGTCTGTCTTGGCTCCAGAAAAGATTATTGAATTCAATTGAATTCAATTTTATTTCTATAGCACTTTTAACAATGGTCATTGTCTCAAAGCAACTTCACAGAAATGAAAAGAAAATGAAAAGAAAATTTATGGAAGTGTATATGTGTAAGAAAAATGTGTCAGATAATGACATTGTCCCTGATGAGCAATTGTATGAAATCATGTGTGTTATGCAGCTGAAAGTTCGATATAACAGAAGTTATTTAAATTAACATGAAGTCCAGTTCAGCACAGGGATGAGTCAGCAGGTTCAGAGGGCAGATGGGGTCTAGATCACTGGGAGCTCAGGAGCAGCATGTGTAGCTCCAAACCAACATGAAGAAGAATCCAGCTGGAGGAGGTCCTTCTCTGGATACCTCAGGATCCTCGCAGGGTTGGCCTCGGTCTACTGAATCTGGAACAATCTCCAGATGCCTCGGGATGGGTGGAAAAATAAAGAGCAGGTGAAAAGAATTAGCGTGGTTGCCATTCAGGATGGATGTACTGGAGTATGAGGTAAAGAAATTAATTATGTGTATGCCAGATTAAAGTGATGCAACTTGAGTTTACTTTTAAATTGGGAAACTGTGTCTGAGCCCCGAACACGGTCAGGAAGGCTATTCCAAAGTTTTGGAGCTAACTATGAAAATGCCCTAACTCCTTTTGTAGATTTTGATATTCTGGGAACTACCAGAAGTCCGGAGATTTGTGATCTTAAGGAGCGTGTTGGATGGTAACGTATCAGAAGATTGGTTAGGTATGTGGGAGCTAGACCGTTTAGAGCCTTGTACATAAGTGGAGATGTATAACTGGGTATCATCAGCATAACAATGGAGACTAATCACATGTCTTCTAATGATGTTACCCAAGGGAAGCATGTATATTGAGAAAAGCACAGGTCCTAAAACTGACCCTTGTGGCACCTCATTTTTCACTGGCATTACACCAGACTGTTCTCCATTCAGATCTACAAAATGGAATCGATCAGACAGGTAGGATCTAAACCATTTTAACGCCTGTTCCTGAATACCAATGTGATTTTGTAAGCGATTTATGAGAATGTTATGATCTATAGTGTCAAATGCAGCACTAAGATCAAGTAAGATGAGAATTGAGATGCAGCCTTAGTCTGAAGCTAAAAACAAGTCATTTGCAATTTTAACTAGATTCTGTACTATGATGGGGCCTGAAACCTGACTGAAATTCTTCGAGGATATTGTTTTCCTGCGAGAATGTGCATATTAGGGCTGATACTACCTTTTCTAATATCTTTGATATAAACGGAAGTTTTGAAATTGTGCTTGAAATTATCGAAGCACAGCAGACAGACTGAGCAACTCTCTTATTCAACTATACAACTTTAAAACTACAGCACGTAATGGCCTGATGTTTACTGATTTAGCACATTTTTGATGATAAATAAATTTCTCAGCCTCATGTTTGGCTTACATCTTTTTATATTTTATTCTAGACCTAAAATGGGTTTGAACTTGAGGCAGCAAAAAAATTCTCTATTTCATTTCCTTTCATATGTTATTGTACACATGTGAATAATGTTTGAGCACATTCAGCCTTTTGGTTATTTTTAAACATATGATGATATGTTATGGTGGTCTTATGGTGCATGAAAATAAATTCCAGTATATCAAAAATATTTTTAATAAACTGCAATTGTATTGTAGTAAACTACAATTCATACAATATAGAGTATATCTCACTCTAGTTCAGTATACACATGAGGAAGACTGCTGAATGGACAGGTGTCCAGAAGACAGTAATTAACACCTGTATCGAAGCATATTCATGAAACATTGACTGGAAGCGAAAAGTATGGTATTAAAAGGTGCAATAGCAAGGATTGCAGATTTAAGAAGATTGTCAAACAAAACCGATTCATGTCTTTAAGAAATGGGCTGCAAATATTCCATCCCTAGTATCAAGCCATACCTGAACCGGAGACTTCAAATTTCAGTAGAATCTTACCAGAAGAGAAAGAATGGTGGTCAGTAGTCCAGTGTCCTATTTTCTGATGAAATCAAATTTTCCATTTCATTTGGAAATCCAGCTTCCAGAGTGGAGCTTGAAGTCCAAGTTGCTTAAAGTCTAGTGTGAAGTTTCCACAGTCTGTACTGATTTGGGGTGCCATGTCATCTGCTGGTGTTGGTCCACTATTTTTATCAAGTCCAAGTGGACACAGCCCTCTACCAGGAGATCTAGAGCCATTAATGCTTCCATCTGCTGACAAGCTTTATATACAGTGGTGTGAAAAAGTGTTTGTCACACTTTAATGTTTCAGATCATCAAATAAATTTAAATATTAGTCAAAGATAATAGTGCTCTTGGGGTAATTTAGGTCGGCCTGGGTGTGGCTAGAGAAATTGAAATTGAAATTTTAACAGCGGAGGGCAAACACTTTTTCACACAAGGCTATGTAGTTTTGGATTTTGTTTTCCCTTAATAATACAAACCTTCATTTAAAAACTGCATGATGTGTTTACTTGTGTTATTTTTGACAAATATTTAAATTTGGTTGATGATCTGAAACATTAAAGTGTGACAGACACTTTTTCACACCGCTGTATATAAAGCTTGTCAGCTACCTTCCAACATAGTGCATCCTACCCAAGAATAGTGATGGGTCATTTATGAATGATTCGTTCTTTTTGTACGAATCTTTAACGAGTAGTCTCTGAGATTGATTTGTTCATTTCTACTGGGCATGCATTGCAAAAAACTCTATTTATGTACAGGAAACAGAAATGAGTAGTTACCTTTGAGTCTTTGGCCCGAGTCGTTCGTTCTTTTGTCAAGTGACTCCCATAGAAGCTATGCAGTGCAGTACACGGGAATTGAACAGTTCTCTTCAATGAGTCTTCCAAGTCCTAGTCACTCAAAACCATATTTCATAAAGACATTTCCCATATTGAAAAGTTGATGAGTAAGATCGACCACTGTTCTTCCGGGAACTCGAAGTGGAGAGGGTGAGCAGCTTTAAATATCTAGGTGTCCACATCAGTGATGACCTCACTTGGACACTGGTTAAATATTTTCCTAGGAGGCTGAGGAAGTTTGGTATGTCTCCTAAGGTCCTCTCAAATTTCTACAGCTGTATGATCGAGAACATCTTGACCAACTGCACAGTGTGGTACAGCAGTACTACTTCTATGGACCGCAAATGCCTGCAGAAAGAGGTGAAGACGGCTGAAAAGATCACAAGGACTTTGCTGCCATCCCTGCAGAGCATTTACCATCGTAGAGTCTGCAGGAGAACTGCCGCCATCCTAAAGGACCCCACTCATCCCGAGCACAGACTGTTCCTGCACTCACCGCTTCCCTCAGGCCGAAGATACAGAAGTGTGAGATGCAGGACATCCAGGCTAAAGAATTCTGCCATTCGACTCCTAAATAGCTGACAGAATTATGGATACAGGATTATGTTTTTTTCAACTATTTCTGATTACTGACACAGATCTTGGACATTCATTGCAGACTTTGCACAATAATCAAAGACAATTTGCACAAACCATTTCAGCTTTGCACATACTCTGCGGACTTTCTCTTTTTTCATACTGCGGACTTTACCAAACACTTGCCTAATTTGCACACTACGTTTGGTTAAAGTATATAAGTTTTTTTTTTTTGAAACTCATTTCATACTTTTTCATATTTTCATATTCTGGCTTTAATTCTATATTTGATATATATCCTTTTTTGATATATTTATTCTTTTTATACCCATATTTATTATTATTATTATTATTATTATTATTATTATTATTATTATATATTAGAGCTATTTTTTATCAGCATTCATTAGGGGGACAGCAAAGGAAGAATTTCATTGTAGGGCGGGCGGGGGTAGGACATGTTTCTTCACTGTGCATGTGACAATAAAAAACTTGATACTTAGCTTGTGTGCATGCACATCCCCTGTCCCTACAGAATGAATCTTATTGGCTGTCTTCTTATAATAAATGAACGATTATAATTAATACGTGGCTATAATCCGAACCCACTATATCTACATGCGCATGAATGGATGATTAGACGTGACAGTATGAA
>JAAGKR010005583.1:37500-49703 GCA_011419295.1 Clarias macrocephalus
AAAAAATAAAATAAATAAAATAAAATAATAATAATAATAATAAAAATATTTTGGGAATCACCCCAACCCGCTTCATCAATGAGTCCTCCGCATGCACATTCAGGCAACAATCGCTTGTGGGTGTTTGTCAGTCACATACTATACCTCTATCATTTTGTTCCACAAAAGCGGCCTGCTGAATTTAAAAGCCTTGAAATTAAGGAAGTGTATTGTGAGTGCATTTGTGTCTCTGTCTGTTTAGGACATGTATGTGTACTGAGTGTGTTAGTATGTGTGTGTTGTGTGTGGATGTAATATCTGTGCTTGTCTGCACAGATTTATTGAATTATGTTTGTTTGTTTGTTTGTTTGTTTGTTTGAAGTATGGGTGTGTATTTGTTCAATAATACACACCCATGTGTGTGTGTATTACACACACACACCCATGTGTGTGTGTGTGTAATCGGTAGGTCCTGTACTATGTGTTTTGTGGTGTGTGTGTGTGTGTGTGTGTGTGTGTGTGTGTGTGTGTGTGTGTGTGTGTGTGTGTGTGTGTGTGTGTGTGTGTGTGTTATTTTGGATGTGTGTGAATGTGTAGAGAGCATGTGTGTTTACATGTGTGTACGTAGTATGCATGTGTGTAATGTAATGTGTGTGTGTGTGTGTGTGTGTGTGTGTGTGTGTGTAGGATGTGTAGTGTTTGTGTCTGTGGTAAATATATAGTATGTGAGCGTATAGTGTGTATAGAGTGTGGTGTATGTGTCTGTTTCCATGTATTTGTTTGTGTGTATCTTCAGGATGTGTGTATTACTGGAACTGCCCAGACTGGGGGATTGTAGGCAATCAGCTAAAACCACCTGCTAAAGTTTGAAGCCAAGAATATACATCGGTACATCTGGCCATTAAACACAATGAAGATTTAATTTCAGCCTTTTAAGGGAGAAAGAAGAAAAATAGTTACAACCTGTGCCATCATCACTTGGGCGCATCTTCACAATCTGTAGCACGTTAAGACCTCGTAAACAAATATGACATAAGTTTAAGGCATCGTCATAGCGAAACCTGTCTTTCTAATGCAACATTTATAGATGTCATTCAACGTGGGCCAGGTTTGGGTCTAACTCAAAAAGTGTTTTGTTTAATGCGCCCACAGGTCTTCCGACTGGCAACCTCAAAGACAACATCACCACAGGTTTTCATACAGGCAGAACGCTAAGCAGACAGGCTGATCCATGCGCGATCACCAGGCAATGCTGCCATATCGCCAATCAAGTGGAATATCTGGACACAGGTCTCTATGGTCTCACAACCCAAAGCAATTGAGCTATGGACATGGGAAAGAACCCAGTATGAGTGCCAGCCGTATAGTCTTAGCTAAAAATTTTCACCCTCTCAACTATATGTAGGACGACAATGGATGTGTGAAATTTACTCATACCTGTCTATCTGTTAAAAAGGCAGAAACATTATCAACTTTAAGAATTGGGAACATATTTTAATGTTAATTTAAAATAAAGTATAGTATGGGGAACAGAACGAAGAAGAATGAACGTATTATTCATGATGAACACTTAAATGAACACTTAAATGAATCAATTTGAGTTTCATGTTAAAGGCTTTCATTTATCTAAAACAGATGCGTGACTCAATTTCTGATCTCTACAACAAGGCAACAAATATTCATTATGCATGCTAGAATGCATGAAAATCATCATTCTTGTGACATTTTGGGTGCTGATGCTAAGATAAAGCGTTTGCTGTGTTGCCGTGTTCAGGAAGGCGGTTTTCTCACACAACTAATGCATAGTCATGTAAAACATACAAAACAAGTTGATATACAGTTTTCATGCTCAAAATGTGAAAAAGAATGACAAAAAAGTTGTTGTTCAACATGTATGCCATAATGCTGGAATGTTTTGAAAATGATCATTTTTTTGCGATTCATGCTGCTCATGGTGAGATAAAGCGTTTGCCGTGTTCTTAGCGCTGTACGAGCTCAGGGAAGCGGTATTCTCACTCACCTAATGCAAACTTATATAAAACATACAAAACATGTTGATATATAGTTTTCATGCTCAAAATGTGAAAAAGAGAAACAAAGAAGCTGTTTTTCAACATGTATGCTATAATGCATGAATGTGTTGGAAATTATCATTCCTTTGAGATTTATGCTGTTCATGCGCAGATAATGCGTTTCCCGTGTTCTTAACGCTGTACGAGCTTAGGAAAGTGGGTTTCTCACTCAACTAATGCACAATTATGTAAAACATACAAAACGAGTTCATATACAGTTTTCATGTTCAAAATGTGAAAAACAATAACAAAAAAGTTGTTCAACATGTATGCTATAATGCATGAATGAGTTGAACATGATCATTCCTTTGAGTTGTATGCTGTTCATGCGGAGATAAAGCGTTTTCCATGTTCTTAGCTCTGTACGAGCTCAGGAAAGCAGTATTCTCACACACCTAATTCACAGTTATGTAAAACATACAAAATGAGTTCATATACAGTTTTCATACTCAAAATGTGAAAAAGAATAACAAAAAAGTTATTTTTCAACATGCATGCTACAATGCATGAATGTGTTTAAAATGATAATTCTTGTGACTTTTTGCGTACTGATGCTGAGAGAAAGCAGCATACTCAAATACAGTTTTCATGCTCAAAATGTGAAAAATGTTCTTAATGTCAAGTATACAATCTTGGACATAATGAATCATATGCTAATAATTTCGGATGATTTTCCTCATGAAGTAACATGTTCTGAAAGATATTTTACTACAGTTTTTATGTGCATTATGCATATGGTTGTTTTTTTCCATGCAATTGTCTTTTCAAGAAAAACTATTGTCCATTATTTCTGGAGTTATTATCCCCAACGATGCGTCACGTCTCTTTACAGTATACTACAATGCAATGCTATCTTGAAGAAAAAGGAATTATGGCAACATCTTATGTGCCCAAGTCCTAGCAAATTTTAAGGATAAATGGTGATAACAAATGCGGTGGTTTATTGCACAATACAATTTGTTTTGTTATACCTTCTAATTTAATATTTTAGACTATTTAAGCAAAGGACATTCTTTAATGCATCGATTAGTGTTTTAACATAATCTAATTTCACTCTTGTGCAGCGGATCCATTTGAAAAGCAAATTGAGTATTCAACGAAAAATATGAAATAAGTCTATAATAAAAAATAGATTATGATTATAAAAACATATTCAAATAAAGTATATAAAAGATGAAAGAAAAATATAATAAACATATGCTGTACAAATATGGAAAATATAAGCATCTATACACAATATAGATAATATTGATATGTGTATAGATTATAGTTTGATATGTTTCGACTGCTCAAATGAACAATTTATGTTCTAAGTGATTCCTAATTTAATTTCTTTGCTGTTGATGGGCAAACTACGCATTTCGGAAGGTCATGCTATTCTTCAACAGGAATGCATCACACAAGTCCTGTGCAAGTTCTTAACCACATTAAAGGCTTATCTATTATAAAACATGATAAAGAATATTCTGAAAGATTGAGGAATTTGCTGTAAGCACATTGAAAAAGTACCATTGGGTACTACTGATTGGATAGTTTAAAAATTAAGCACATTACGTCTGCTGCCTTAATCCTATAACCTGGAGATGCGGGATCAAAATGGGGAAAAAGTTATTAGGCACCTAGATCCCTAAAAGGACTGAGGTTTCCTTGAATCCCCTCCTGGGGTAATGCCTGTCTGATGGTTGCTATATCTATCAATATCATCTGAAAGTGACCGCAGATCAGAGTGGACGACCCACTGAATTTTAACATATTGCTATGCAGAGGAAAAGAAAATTACAAGGACTTCTTCAGTAATTGGTGAGCAGAGACAGAATGCTCTCTGAATCATTAACTGTAAACACTGGTCGGTTGATAGAGAACAGCAACCTCTAACTAGCCCTATCGCATCTAGTCAGAAAGCATAGGTGTCATATATTTACCATGCTAATCTACAGTAGGAATTTCTGGAACTGGCTGGCTCAGGTTATCGCTGCTGTCTTCTGCAACATTTGTTAGGAGCCAGCCATGTAGCACAGGAATGAGTAGATAGAGTCATAGGATTTGAGCCCAAACAAGGGGACTTATAGGTGGCTTTCTCAAGTCAAGGATTACATGATCAATCTACTCCCTGCAGACAATTTGGGTACCATCTACCCATCTTCCAAGGGCAAGATCCCAAGGCCTAGAGCCTCACCGAGAACAGTGGGTCTTACAATGAGTACCCATCATGCACGATCAGGCAAAGAACACTCGTGGGTCAGATCAACAAGTGCACTGATGATGTCACTGTCTCAGAGAGAATCATCTCCCGATCCACCAAGAAAGCCCGGATTACTGCGGAGGAGCATGCACTTCTGAAAATCCGAGACAGGAAACAAGGTGGGTCTAAGGTGGGTCTAAGAACAGCAAGAACCAAGCTGGCCATCAGAGAGGTGAAATGTGCACACGCCCAGAGAATCCACAACCACCGCAGGGACAGCAGTGACACATGGCGCATGTGGCAGGGCATTCAAGCCCATACCAACTTCAGCACATCATTACCTGCCTCTGAAAATGACAGATCCCTTCCAGATGTGCTGAACAGCTTGTTGCAGAACAACGTGACGGCGAGGAAGACCAACCCTGCTCCTAACGACCAGGCACTGAGTCACACCGTGGCTTGTGGAAGAATTTTTTATCTGATTTTATGTGACATACCCTACTTTTAAGAAATAAAAGATACCTCAGCTTGCAATAATGGGAGGCTTGCGTGAGAAGCCGAGCATATAGGCCTCTTGGAATGTGCCTGTGTAAGAAATCCGATCTATACATTGAGGCACCCAGAACTGGGAAACTTAATGAAACCCAGATGTTTTATGTAAAGTAAGCGCGGGAAAACTGTCCGCCTTTGTCTAGGATCAGTATTTAAGCAAGAAGCCATCATGAGTCGTGGTGCGTTCTGCAGACCTCCCGACTTTGTTGATCAACCAATAAAGTTGTAACCTTCTGAAATCAAAGCCTGAGTCGTCAATTAATTTCCACGACATCCTGGCGCTGCAAGCAGGGTTGGCAAAGGGGCAAAGGCGTGGCTGATTACCGTGGGCATCCTTGGCAGGCAGCACAAACAGGTGGCCACCTAAAAAGGTAAGCAACTTTTGCTTATGTACTTAGTTTGTGTTGTTTGCTGGGATAACCCGTGGTGGTAAGGACGCTTGATAAAGACCTCTCCAACTTAAGTAATTTTTGAATGGGCTTTCAGAAGGAAAATACATGCATCAGTTTACTAACCGTTGAATGGTAGTATTTGAATAGTAACTGGTAAAATAAGCATTGCATTGGTCTGTTTTTAAGAGGGCTTTGATGGATAGCAATGCATACCGGTAGATAGACGCTGTATTGATTTGTACTCATTGTCAAGTGGGCCTAGACGGATGGCAGTGGAGTAAGTTAATAAGGAATTGCGCTTAATTAGTAATACTGCTCGTGTGAGTAGTTAATATAAATATATCCCTTTTATGAGGAACGTACTTAGGTATGTCAAAAGAATTGTGTAGCCACCTAAACCGTATAGTATGAGCTTGTGGCTTTTTATTCATATCTTTTTATGTGGAACGTACAGTTGTACGTCAATGGTTTTGTGTGCTGCTGATTAATGTATTGTATGAGGTTATAGCAGCAAATTTATATCTTTTTTTATGAGGAGCACAGCTTGGGTGCCATTAAGTTGTAAGCAATTGCATTGTTTATGTTTAATTGATGTTGTACTGTTCAATACTGTCTGATATTGTCTGAGTGAATGAGAGCTCTATGTGTGTGTGTCTGAGTGGAAGTGAGAGAGAGAATCTGGCTGAGTGATACCATAAGCTCCGTGTCCAGGGAACCGGCCTGAAACCCCCGAAGGAGTTGTGTGTGCAATCTGCCAGAGGGGGGTCGGCTGCTGCCAGACCGGAGACGTGTGTGAGAATGAGCCCTTATAGGACTAGATAAATTAATAGATTAATTTGAAATAAAGGGACATGTTTATGAGCCCTTCTAAGAAAATAGATAAATAGGTAGATAAATAAAATAAAAGGGACAAGTATGCTTGAATGAGCCCTGATTAGGACTGGGGACAAAGTATGCGTGAATTAGCCCTAATTTCCAGGAAATAAGGGACATAGTATGAACGTATAAATAAAGAGATAGTGTGGAGTGGTGAATGTATGTGGTGAATGTATGTGAACCCAATATTAATACTGTGGCATTCATCATTTGTTGCAAAATAATATTCGCTGTGTATAAAAATACTGTGCTTTGTGACAAGTACTATCAGAAAAGTAGTGAAACATTGTATATTGAAGAGTGACTATCATTGCTAAGATTTGTTAATGAAGGTGGATGGTTAGGTGATCTTTTAGCTAATTTGTACGTAGCTGCAAGTAAATTTAGTTACTAAGTAAGTGCATAAGTATAAAGTAATACAGGAATATTTTGGTTTTTGGTGGCAGAGGCCATAAAGCATAATGGCGGCCTCTCCTGTGGAGCTATTGGTGTTAAAGCATCCATTGTATGGAGAGCTTATAACTAAGATCTCAAGTAAATGGCAAAAGAGAACTAAAGATATGATTACAAAATGGCCGAAGGAGGGGACATTTGATTTGGCTTTGTGTAGAGAAATGGAAACTTTGGTAAAGAATTACAAGACGGCGGCTAGAGAGAAAAAGCGTGTCCAGAGAGAGTTGAAAAGGCAGCAGGAGAGAGAGGTCCTAGCTCTGTTTAAGAAAGAAGGAGAAGAGTTGGCAAGAAAGAAAAAGCAAGTGAAGAAAAAGTCCAAGAAGGCAGACAGTGAGGCACAGCATACCAGAGGGGAAGCGTTAGTTACACCTCCCCCATATGTGCAGACAGAAGGTCAATTCCCAATGCTTAAGGGAATGGTTGAAGTTTCAGGAGAAATGCAGATGGAAGGTCATGTAGATCTGGATGCAGATTATAGAGAACTGGGTGTGAAGGCAAGGAAAAGACAGGAGAAGTGGTTGGAGAGAGAAGAAAGTACACCGTTAGATTGTTATAAGGAAGTAAGAGCAGATCTACAGAGAGTGAAAAAGTTGTATGGGAAGGAACAGAAGATAGAGGGAAAATGTAAGTGGAGATAGGATAGACAGAAGCACTGAAACACCAGGACAGTCAACAGGTCAGATGGATGCAACATTGAGGACTGGACATAGACCATTGTACAGTAGAGAGAATGGAGATGAGGAGGAGTTGTCATTCAATATAGGCAGTTGGAAACAGGGAAGGAACACTGGGAGACTTAGGAACTTAGCTCCACAATTCCCAATTTTAATTAAAGGTGCACGGGGACAATATGTACCATGGGCAACTCAGGATCTCGAGGGTCTTGTCAACCGCCTCCCTAACATTCACGAGGGTGCAGGGAAATGGATTAAGGTCTTAGAAGAGGAGACCTCAGGCAAGCTATTGTCGGTTGGAGATATGAAAGCTCTTTTGGCAAAGATTTTGGGGGGAGGAAAGATGGAGGAAGTTCTCCAGGCATCCGACATGAGTGAGGCTGTAGATACATGCCATATGGATGGAACTGTCTTTGATGCTTTCCGCCCCGCCATGTGGCAGGCCTTACGTGCAGAGTATCCAACTAGAGTTGACCCAAAGGCATTAAAGGGTGACCAGCTGGACGAAACAGAGAATCCACCTCTTTACATACAAAGACAGTTAAAGAAGTGAAAGCAAGAGACAGAAAGTGACCCTGAAGGGGATGCCTTGTTGTCTACGCTGTTTAGACAAACTATAGTAAATGCCATGCCTCAGCCTGTAAAAAGTAAACTGGAAGATGTGGTCGGTTTAACCTCAAAGTCACACAAAGAGTTCTGCGATCACGTCTCACATGCTGTTGAACAGTACAGGAAAAATGAGCAGAAGTTGAAAGCTCAAGAGAAAGAGCTACAACGGAAACTAGCTCAGTTACAGCTTGAAGAACTGACTAAAAAAAATAAGAAAAAGGTTCAAGCTACTCTAATTACAGCTGAGGAAGTGTCTGGGCTGACAGCACCAGCAGCCCTACCCCCAAACTCACACCAGATGTCTGCACCAGTCATCAATGTTTACCCGTAAAGGCAGAAAGAGTGGAGAACTAATCAGCGCCAGAGGGGACAAAGAGACGCTTATGATAACTTTCCACCAGGCATATGCTGGGGGTGTGGGCTGGCTGGACATAACCGATCAAGGTGCCCCACACATCCATGGCCCCAGCCCCCGAGGGGTGTGATGGGAGGGGGGTGGCAGCAGCCTCCTCGAGATCAGGTTCAAGGCCCAGTAAACCCATGGGGGGGTCCAAAGCTCGGATATTAGGGGTGCCCAGAGAATTCTACGGGGGAGAATCAGTTGCCTATTTTAACAACTAATGCTGAACAAGAACCCATGTTACACATTGAGGTAGATGGTAAAAATACACCCATGTTAGTTGATACAGGAGCGGTTTATATATGCTTAAATTTAATCATGCCTCACATCTCCCCTTGTCTGGGAAATTTGCCAAGACAGTATGATTCTCGGGACAAAAGCAATTGATTCCTATGACCGCTCCAGTCCGTCTACAGACTAGCAATAAAAGTGTGACTATACCTGTATTAGTTTCAAGTCAGACCCCGGTTAATGTGTTGGGCAGAGATGCATTGTGTAAATTAGGATTGCAGATATGGTGTTCTCCTGAAGGAGTGTATGTTGACATGAATGGTGTAAAAAATCAAATGATAATGACTGAGCCGCAAGTGAATGTGTTTTGGATAGGACAACTAGAAAGGGATGTAAGTAAAGTTATCCATAAGTGGGGAAAGTTCATTCAAGCACAGATTCCTGAAGCACAATTACCTACTTCAGACTTTCACTGTACAATGGTGTATGATCCGACTAAGGATGCTGGTTTAGAACAAGCATGGCAGGAAGCAACAAAAGAGCGCAAGGTTGAGTTAATTACACAGTACATCATCATAGGTCGGCAAGGAGCAGCTATCAGCATAGAAGATTGTGATTTTGTGAAAAGGTGGTTCAATGTAACTGATTCTGTCCCCATGTAACATTGTAGTTGGAAGAGATTACAGGTCAAAGGACTTAGGACCAATGATGAAGAGAGCTAAAGAGGTCCAGTGGGAGTCAACCATAAATCCGTTGATTTTTCATTCTGCCAATAAGAATTATATCAAAGTATTGTGTGGTAATAACTTGATTGGTGTTCCTCAGGAAGTTGTTATTAGTCACAAGCCACAGGCAAACATGGCATCAGCAAGTGAAGTAGTTGAGACTGTTGAAGGTAAGCTCTATAGGGAAATGGAAAGTCAGGTCCCGCCTGAATTATGGTCTCAGCATGATACGGACGTGGGCCTAATTAAATCAGCCAGCCCAATTCGAGTACAACTCAAACCAAATGTTAAACTGCCCAGGATAAGACAATATCCTTTGCGACCTGAGGCAGAAGCTGGTATAAAAGCCACTATTGAAGGCCTTGTAAAAGCAGTCGTGTTAGAAAGAAACAACTAACTGCTGTAATACTCCAATTTTTCCTGTGATCAAGCCAGGCAAAAATAAATGGTGTCTCGTGCATGATTTACGATCAATTAATAGTATAACAGAGGATTATCCAGCAGATGTTCCAAATCCACACACACTGCTATCCAATGTCCCTCCCGAAGCCAAATATTTCACTGTGATTGATCTTTGTTCAGCCTTCTTCAGTATACCAGTCGCTGAGGAGAGTAGATATTTGTTTGCATTTACGTATGCAGGTAAACAATATTCTTATCGAAGAATGCCACAGGGTTTTCGTCACTCACCACATATATTTAATCAGGTTTTAAAAGCTGATTTAGCGGATTTAGTAATAGAAGGAATTCTGTTACAGTACATGGATGACGCTTTGATATGCTCATCATCGTTAAAGGCATGCCATAGAGATTCCATCAGGGTACTCAGTAAGCTGGCCCAAGGAGGTCATAAAGTAGCTAAAAGTAAACTGCAATACTGTAAGCCTCAAGTTGAATATTTAGGCCGGTTAATTTCACATGGTACAATAGCCATAGCACCTACCCAGTTAGAAGGCATAAGTAAAGCACCCTTGCCACAAACAGTTAAACAGCTGATGACCTTTCTAGGCTTAACAGGCTTCAGTGCTGACTGGATTGAGGAGTATGCAGTAAAAGCAGCTCCACTGAGGGAAATAATGAGAGAAGAAGGATTGCAAAATCTAAGTGCTGTATTAAAATGGAACACAGGTGCACTGTTAGCATTTAAGTCACTCAAAAAAGAGATGCAAACAGCGCCTACCTTAGGTATACCTGATTATACCAAACCATTCCATTTGTATGTGGCTAACCGAGCTGATGGATATGCCTCAGCTGTATTGATGCAGGAAACCTGCAATGGTAGGAAAAAACAGCCCCTAGCTTACTACAGCACTAAGCTAGATAATGTAGCACAAGGTTACCCACCATGCTATCAGCAGGGGCTTGCAGCGGTACATTATGCGTATGACAAAGCTTTCACATTGACTATGGGTTACCCAGTAACCATTTATACACATCATAAGGTTGTGGAATTGATGGAGCAAGGGAAATTTGTTCTAACTCAAGCTCGCCTTCTAGCATATTCTTCACTGCTCACATATCCTGACATTATGATCAAAAGATGTGACACGGTTAATCCTGCTGAATTAATTCCTTTGGCGTATGAAGGTGTGTCTCATGATTGTGTTGCAAACTCCTTAGCATTTACTAGGTTACGGCCTGATCTTGAGTCTAAGCCGATATCTGAAGCGGAAGTCACTTACTTTGTTGATGGATCTAGTTTCAGAGACCATGTAGGGAGTCATACTGGGTATTCGGTGATGAAGAAAAATGGAGAAGACTTTGAACCTGTCTTATCTCAGCACTGTTCACAACCGTGTTTGGCTCAGTTAGCCGAGTTGAAAGCCCTCACAGATGGCCGAAGGTCTAGTAGCAAATATTTTTACAGATTCAGCCTATTCACATGGTGTGTGTCATCTGTTCGGAGCAGTATGGAAGCAGAGAGGGTTTAAAAAGAGTGATGGAACACCCATCCAGCATGCTGAACAGATAAGCAAGTTAATGTCTGCTATGATGCTACCAAAACGATTGGCTGTCATTAAATGTCAAGCTCACAAAAAAGGAAATGACTATGTCACTAAGGGTAACAACATAGCAGACTTAGAGGCAAAGCAAGCCTCAAAGTGTCAAGTAGCAGTGATGGGTCCAGTAGTCCTTATAGAACCACAGCCTCAGTTGGAGGACATTATTCGAATTCAACATCAAGCAGGTCCTTACGAGAATTCGATGTGGCTTCAGAGGGGAGCTCAGAAGGATGCACAGGGTGTGTGGCGTTCGCATGAAGGTTTAATCATTGCACCCACAGCACTGTTGAATATTTTGGTTTCAGATGCTCATGGATTCGATCACTGTACCAGAGGAGAGATTGTGAGGAGAATTAAAACCCAAGGGTATTGGTCTCCATATCTGCATGCTATGGTTGATGAGTTCCTAGCTTCATGTGAGATATGTGCTAAGCATAATGTCAGAAAGGGAACAGCGACACCTATTGGCCATATACCGGTGCCGGAGGGACCATTTAAGCACCTGGTGATGGATTATGTTGACATGATAAAGTATGCTTGTGGCAAAAGGTACATGCTTGTAGTGATTGACCGGTTCAGTCGGTGGGTAGAGGCAATGCCATCTGCAGATGAAGGTGCAGGAACGGTTATAAAATTTCTTACAAGAGAAGTAATACCTAGATTTGGAATTCCATCAGAGATCAGTTCAGATAATGGGTCAGCGATCATTCAGAAAACTGTAAAGCAGGTACTGCAGTAGTTGAGAATAAAGCAAAGATTTGGGTGTTCTATCATCCACAGTGCCAGGGGATGGAAGAAAGAATAAATGGTACTCTCAAAACCAAGCTTAACAAGATCTGTGCTAGTACAAAACTTAACTGGGTTGATGCTTTACCCCTTGCACTAATGAGCTATCGCATGCAAACTAACAGAAATACACACTTAACCCCACATGAAATGCTTACGGGTCGACCCATGCCTGTGCCATTTTGTAGAGATCCGTACAAAGGTCCACCGCTAGAACAATTACAAATGGAACTCAGATCGTATATGAAGAAACTAACTGCAATACATAA
>JAAGKR010005584.1:0-30125 GCA_011419295.1 Clarias macrocephalus
GTATTTAACTAAACATTAAAAAGTAAATGGTTGTAGTTAGTAGCAATAATAGACTGGATTATAGTACAATTGGTTTTACATGTGTAACTTCCATTTTTTGTTCCATTTTGTTTATTTACAATTTTGTTTATTTAATGATGTCATTCTTTGAAACTGATAGGCTGTATCAAATTGTATTTGTCTTTAAACATAATCTTACAATTAAAATGATTATTAAAAAAAAAAACCTGACTCGTTATTTAACAAATTACCTGTGTTTTATTGGCACAATAATTGTCTAAATGTAATTATTTATAAAAAAAAATTTCATATCAAAATAATCATGAATCAATGCACCAAACAAATAAATGAACAAATATTTAATAGTGTACCCGAACAGTACTGACTTTCTGTTTTTCTGTTTGTTTGGTACATTGATTCATGATTATTTTGATATAATTGCAGCAATTTGTTTGATATGCTGCGAGATGTGTGTGTGTGTGTGTGTGTGTGTGTGTGTGTGTGTGTGTGTGTGTGTGTGTGTAAGCTTAGTAGAATCAAAAAGTCATGTACTTTTTAGACGGTCCCTTAGTGACTCCATCGGTATAAAGCGCCGTAAGCAGCGTTTCTGGAAGATTTAGCTACAGCAGGGGTTAATGAGAAAAGATGTAAAAAAAATATATATATATATATATATTTTTTTTTTTTTTACATCTTATGTATGTTCAGTTTGTAATCGGTTTTCTGTCCAGTCCAGAGTAAGAAATATGCGGTTTGTCATTTTTGTGAGTTTATTTACTGATAAACAGGAGAGAGAATCTCGAGTGTGTTCAGGTTCAGGGGTTTCAACTGAGATAAATGTAATTAAACATATGTAAAAAAAAAAAATAAATAAATAAACAAATAAATAAATAAATAACAAAAAAACACATCATGTTTGTCTCACACTAAGGAGCAAATATTCCCCAAACAGTATAAAAGTGAAAGGATTATATACTGTACGGTAGCCGCGCGTGGGGTTACTGTGTAACCGTTACATCACGCGCTGCAGATTTCCTGCAGCTGTTTAATTTAAAGGCATCTCAGCTTTCTTTTTACATAAAGTTGTGTATAATACAGAAATCACTCACCTTCAGTTAGCAGCCCTTGTTGGGTGATATGATTATTACCGTTAATGTCTGGGTTTAAAGATTCTGTTTGAAACTTTTCGACAAAATGGAGCGGAGGCTGAGCGGAAGCACTTTCGCTTTGGGAATGAAGATTGATTCGTTTCAGGGAACGAGTCGTTCGGGAAAGAGTCGACTCATTGAATGAATTCTTTTGGTGGACACTGGGAACTGACTCGCAAATCTAAACGAATCTATCCTTTTTGTTTCTGAAAAACTATAATCATTTCGTTTTCATTCTTTAATTAATTAAATCACATACAGTGTAAAGTATTATTTCTGTAATGCACTTATAGAAAAGAGATTGCTAGAATGTTTTTCCACATTCTGTTTTATTTGGTGAGTTTAAATATTACATTTATGCAATTATTATTATTATTTTTTTTTTCAAAACAAGTTGTCAATATTTTGCACCAGAAAATACTCCAACATTCACTTTAGCATCTGTTACTGAAATTATCTGTTTTACTCAGACAAAATAAAAAGCTTCTAAATTGTTTGTTTATTTGATCTAATCCAAGTAAACAATTCTCTATAGTATGGACTATATACATCATTTTACCAGTTACTGAATTTTAATAACTTAGCAACGTTGCTAATATTTTAACTAAACATATACATTTTTGCCCTCAATGTGCATAGTGCATTATTATTTTGGTTTTACCTTTAAGAAAGAGATGTGAATAAATATTTAAGGTATATGGTGCTGCCTCTGGTGTAGCTGGTACACTTAGTGTGCACTGATAAAGCCGACACAAAGACTGGAACATCAACAATATCAAACAATCCGTTCAGTTTAGTCTAATATTGGATTTTATCATTTATTTTTAAATATACTGTATGCCCATGTCTGACAGCAGTAGTGTTTTAGGGATGCTTTTCATTCACACTCAAAAAAATTGCCTTAAACTGTATATTATAAATGGCAGTGTAAGGAAGTTAAAGAAGCCACCGGGATTACAGAGAGGTGAATGTAGGGCTTACATGGGGTTTCTTGTGAAAGTTTGAGGTGGCAAACCGCGTGTGTGGTTGAGACATTGTTTTTTTTTTTTGAGGAATTTTGAGGAACTGTTGGGCACGAGGCACTTCTTTCACTTCATCCAAACACTTCCTCAGTCACAAGCTTGCTTGTGTATTTACACCCAGACTCTCGTCTCTCTCATGCAGTTCTATACACTGTTTCCTTTCTTTCTTCTCGAACAATATTTTCCCCTTTTGTTTGCCTTGTCGTTCAGGTGCTATTTTCTCTTTTCTACACTGATTTTTTATTTCCTTCCAAATACTCCTTTGCTTTTGATAGCTTGTCTATATACACTTTTAATTTTGGCTTCCTCTACCTTCAGACTCTTTCTTCTTTGGAATACACTCCTCTATTCACTCATCCCTCACACCCGATTCGCTGACATTTGTCTCTCAGTAACACACATGCTTTTCACTAACACTCATTTGTCTTGTTTCTCATACATGCTTTCTACTCTCTTTCCACTCTTTTCGACTCATCCCTGTGCTGAACTTGACTCCATGTTAATTTAAATAACTTCTGTTATACTGAACTTTCAGCTGCACCAGAGTGCACCTCTGTCTTGTTTTGTGATGGTTGTCATCTGTGGCTCCAAAGAATAAATATTTTTAGTACTCGTATGGCATCATGATCCTCCTCTTTAGCTTCCTATATAGTCTAATCATTGCTCAGCATG
Organism: Clarias macrocephalus; assembly: GCA_011419295.1. Lineage (NCBI taxonomy): Eukaryota > Metazoa > Chordata > Actinopteri > Siluriformes > Clariidae > Clarias > Clarias macrocephalus. The sequence goes on from JAAGKR010005584.1 coordinate 2,843, forward strand.
CATAAAGTTACAGAATGTGTCTGGGGGAAAAAAGCAAGGAGGCTGACTCTGGCCATTTTAATAATTCATTGATAAATTAGTGATTTCTTTGGTTTCAGCTGTAGTGATGAAGGTAATCATGTCATCTCGTCGTCTCCGCAGCAGTGGGTGCGCCAATAATTCGTTTCATACAAATTACATAATCTGAAATTAGTTTCCCATCCAATTAAATCCAATTAAAGGTTTTCTTGTCTTTAAACTACACAAAGCAGTGTCTTCCCACCTGGGAGTTTCTCCAGCATACTGTATATCAGATTGATGGACATAAATCCTCATCTGTTCAATTTTTGAGCACAACAGTTTTATCAGCCCAAATGTAAGCCATATTGCTGCACCTGCAGTGCTTCAGGCCTCTTTTTAAATTTGTGTAAAGTTCATCTTTTGGATTCCAGATTCTAAAATTGACTTTGTTACCGTTTTTAATCCCTGGAATGGAAGAAATTGAGATTTTCCTCATCATAACATGAATTGTATTGTTTTAATCACTCTCTTTACAATTTACTTTGGTATTTTTTTTTATAAAATAATTCCATTTTATATTTCATAAAAAATGAAAATAAAAAAACAAAAGAATATTCCATTTGTATTTTTCATTTGTAAAATAGCATAAAAAAAATCACATGTTGTGTATAGAGTGATTATTAACAATACAAGGCATGTTACAGTATGTCAAAAAAGTGCATACACCCCTCACATCTCTGCAAATATTTAGTTCTATCTTTTCATAGGACAACACTGCACAAATGACTCTTTGACACAATGAAAAGTCGTCAGTGTAAAGTTTGTATAACAGTGTAAATTTATTGTCCCCTCAAAATAACTAAAAATACCGCCAATAATAGCTGAACCCCTGGCAACAAAAGTAAGTACACCCCGAAGTGAAAATGGTAAATAAGAAGCTGAGTGCACGTTCTTAGCATCAGATCCAAAGATTGGCTTTGGAAAACAGGCGGATGAGTGCAGCCAGCATTCCTGCAGAGATTGAGGGGGTGGGAGGTCAGCCTGTCAGTGCTCAGACCGTACGCCGCACACTGCATCAAATTGCTCTGCATGGTTGTCATCCTATAAGGAAGCCTCTTCTAAATATGATGAACAAGAAAGCTCGCAAACAATTTGCTGCAGACATGCAAACTAAGGACCAGGATTACTGGAACCATGTCCTGTGGTCTGATGAGATCAAGATAAACCTATTTGGTTCAGATGGTATCAAGTGTGTGTGTGACGGCAACCAGGTGAGGAGTACAAAGACAAGTGTGTCTTGCCTACCATCAAACATGGTGGTGATCTGGGGCTGCATGAGTGCTGCTGGCATTGGGGAGCTACAGTTCATTAAGGGAAACATGAATTCCAACATGTACTGTGAGATACTGAAGCAGAGCACGATCCCCTCCCTCCGGAAACTGGGCTGCAGAGCAGCGTTCCAGCATGATAATGACCCCAAACACACCTCCAAGATGACCACTGGCTTGCTACAGATGCTGAGGGTAAAGGTGATGGACTGGCCAAGCATGTCTCCAGACCTAAACCCCATAGAACACCTCTGGGGCATCCTGAAAAGGAAGGTGGAGGAGCACAAGGTGTCAAATGTCCACCACCTCCTTGATGTTGTGATGGAGGATAAAGTGGAAGAGGATTCCAGTGGCAACCTGTGAAGCTCTGGTGAACTCCATGGCCAAGAGAATTCAAGCTGTGCTGGAAAATGATGGTGGCCACACAAAATATTGACATTTTCACATTTTCACTTGAGTGTACTCACTTTTGTTGCCAGGGATTCAGCTATTATTGGCTGTATTTTTAGTTATTTTGAGGGGACAATAAATTTGCACTATTTTTCATTGTATCAAAGAGTCATTTATGCCGTGTTGTCCTATGAAAAGATATAACTAAATATTTGCAGAGATGTGACAACAGTACTCACTTTTGTGACATACTGTATGATGAGGAAACGTTCCATCTCTTCCATTCCAGCGATTAAAAAAACGGTAACAATGTCAATTTTAGAATCTGCAGAAGCTCAGTGGTCCGAGCAGAACCTCTCTCTTCTCTGAATGCGCTGTGTTCACGCGGGTGGGGCTAAGAAACATGTATCTCGGTTTATTAATCCAAGCGTTTGGTTTAGGTGTAGTATTCAGTGCGCATTGTTTGTTCTGTTTGTATATCTGTTAATTGACAGCTATATTATAACACTCAGAAAGACCTTTTATTTGAGGTAAAGTGACTGATGTGCCTAACTTTTTTTCTGTTTTACTGAATAATCTATGATTTTTCATGAATATGTAAGACCTATTGACAACTCTTAGGTGACACCCCACTCACACACACACACACACACACACACACACACACACACACACACACACACACACACACACACACAGGCCAAACGTCATCAGCTCGTCCCTCCCCCAAACAGCGCAGCAAATGAGCATTTACTTAAATCTGAGTCGTTTACATAAATCACTGATCAATAGCTCATCATATCAGTTTATTCATACAGATGTACCTGTTTAACATGGAAATTTACAGGCTTGTTACTGAATGATTTACTCTCATAAAGAGCCATAAGAACAGTGTCAGCTGGCACACATATAATAAATGCGGGATTATTATTCATAATCTTAAAAAAAAAAAAAAATTCTAAACGTGGGCTATTGTTATTTACTTACAACATTTATTAATTAAATTTAAATGAGGTTGAGCATCGTGATCCTCCTCTTTAACTTCCACAGAGTTTCGGTTCATTTTCTGACGCCCTCAAGTTCACCGAAAACAATAAAGAATAGCGCACCCTGTTTGATTTAATTATTTTACAAAATCATAAAGTTTTTCTGCATCATTGTGAGTGCACTTAAATAAATGTGGAGTCTTATAAAGACTATGCAGCTTATATAGTTTTATTATATTGTTTTTGAACATTAATCAGGCAAACTTTTTTTGAACCACACCCACAGTCTGTTTTCTGGCTATACGCTAGTGTTACATATGATATAGTCTAAAGGCTAGATATAAAGGTATACATTTACATTGCTTAAATTTGATGCAAATAAGAAATGCCTATATTTATTACTCTAATTTTATTACTGTGAAATTCATTTAATGTTTCACTTGTATTTCATAAGGTTTTGCCAGCGGTGGTACAGCGCAACGGGGGTCATTATTTATTAAAGAAAATTATGATGATCAAAAACAGCCTACTGCATTTTTTTCTTATAATAACACAAAAACACAAGCGGGGCTGAATGACAATGACATCTGCTGACGCAGTAGCACGTCCTGACTGTTCTAATTTTATGGTCATTTAGTTTCATTTATTTCAGTTAATAAATCTGCTACAAACTTAAAGAATATAAGATGACACAAAACCCTACACGCTTTTCTAATTACACATGATAAAATTTAAAGGCTTACTGTGTTAACGTTTTCTTTGCTTAAATCCAATCCTAATAAAAAAAAATGTAAATTTAAATTCTGCATTTGTACTGTAATTTTAGTACTGTGATTATGACTTGCTTATGAACTACAATATTTCACTTGATTTTATCCACTACAATGTGCAGCTCTAAAGGAGCTGCGGCTCATTAATCCTTGAGAGATTGAACTAAGGCCTGAGGCGTTGGTCTATAGTGATATAGCGCCACTCAGCGGTAAATATATACAGTATACACACACACACATTCTTATGCAAAAGTTTAGGCACCTCTTGATAAATAACAGATTTTTGTGATTTTAATTGAAAAGATGTTAACACAGTCTCTCTTGGAAGTGGAAAAAATGCACAATATTTTCAGCAAACATTGGTGCATAGTTACGTTTTATGTCATAAATTGAGAAAGATGAAAAATACTGTGCAAAAGTTTGGGCACCTTACATGATCACTACTTGATCAGTGATAAGTACTTAGTAACACCTCCTCTGGCAGATATCACAGCTTACAAACACTTTTTATAGCCAGCTAAAAGTCTTTCAATTCTTGTACTTGGGATTTTCTCCCATTCTTCCTTGCAAAAGGCTTCTAGTTCTGTAATATTCTTTGCATGCACGGCTCTTTTAAGATCTACCCACCAATTTTCAATGAGGTTTAATTCAGGGGACTGTGATGGCCGTTCCAAAACCTTCGGCTTGCATCTCTTGAGGTGTTCCATAGTGGATTTTGAGTTATGCTTAGGATCATTGTCCTGTTGTAGAAGCCGTCCACTTTTCAGCTTCAACAGGTGAGTATAGAATGCTTTTTCAGAATTAATCTTATTTAATATATTATTTTATTTATATATAATTATATTTAATATATAATTATTATTTATAATTAATATATAATAATTATATATTTTTTAAAAATCTGAAATTGCTATTAAACAGTTATTCAGTACTTGAGTAGTCTTTTCACCGAATTCTTATTTATTCTTACTTGAGTAATATTTTGGATGACTACCTTTTACTTCTACTTGAGTAATATTATTTGGAAGCACAGCTACTCTTACTTGAGGACATTTTTTTCTGGTACTCTACCCACCTCTGGCGACATACATGCCCAATATTACAGCGATCTCACCTGCCTTGACCTTCGGATCTCAACCCGATGCCCAATGTGGACCTTGTTCCCATTTCTCATTTTGGAAAAAAAAACTTGTGCTCTTTTGGGTTTTCTGACCACCAACTACTGATCTTGTTTCATGACCACAATTCTAGATCACAGACTTTGCCTGATTTTTCAGCTAGGAACTTCACCTGTTCACCATGATTGGGCCCCACAGATCTGCTTTGCATTCAGCACGTGCTTGCTCTTCATTTCCACATTCTCATCACCTTTCACCAATTAATTATGATGTAATCTGCTAGGCCCTGTAAATTGAGTTAAATTAAAATTTACTTCATTTTATAAAAAAAATAAATAAATAAATAAATAAATAAATAAATAAATAAAAAAACTAGAACTCAAATTTATAGGAGGAAAATACTGTGCCTATGCAGAAGAAGGGAAATAGATAGGCGTATTAGGGTGTGCAATATAAAAATAATATCAAAGAGTTCATGAATGTATTGTAACATAAATAGCCCTTCTTTATTCTTTGTACAGAGCAGTGCTGGAATTCATACTGAAGAAGAGGGTGCATCTGTCTTCACATCATAACATACAGTTAAACCTTGGATTGCGAGCATAATTCGTTCCGGATGCATACGTGTATATCAAACCATTTGTATATGAAAGCGAATTTCCCCATAAAAAATAATGGAAACATTAATGTTTCATTCCACAGCCCAAAAATATTCATATGAAATATTTAATTCAAAGCACGTCTTACATGTGAGGTATGGAGAGCCACACCACGAGATGTTTTGATATTTATAAGATCCCTAACACAGGGCTTTAAAGGGAGTTAATAAAATAAGAGTTGTGAGAGTGCTTGTGATGCGCATAGAAAGACCTTTCCATTTGAAGATAGCGTGGGATTATTAATTAGAAACTAAAAGGAAAACAAAAGAAAACTGAAAACACAAAATAAACAGAGCTCCGCCATCTACACAAGAATGGACGTGTCGCCCCTTCCTTTCTCTCTCTCTTTTGTGCCGGTGTCTTAGTGAGGCAGAGGATGGGGCTTTTTATTTTTTAAACTATATAATATAAATAATTTAACTTTTTTTAAGCTTAATTTTCTTTCTTTCTTCATTTATTTATTAAATCTCTGATTTCTGATGCTAAAAATGCTTTTTCTATCATTGTAAAGTTGATTATATTTTGGACAATTGCTACACATTCAAGGTTCCCTCTTCTGTTTCTCAAGAAATAAACGCACAAAAAAGCCAACATGCATACTTTCTTACTCTGGAGTGGACAGAGAACTGAGTGAAACTGAATATATATTTTACATCATCTCTCTTTAATTCCTGCTGCAACAAATCTTTAAAAAATGAGTCACTGAGGGAGTGTCTAAAAAGCGCATGACCAAAACAAATGTTTACGATTCTACCAAGATTAGAGAAGAATTCCTCACAAAATATCAAACATATTGCAGTGTTAGTTGTCACGGACATGCCAGGCTCCGCCTCCAATCAACACTCCCAATCTACTGAATTCAAATCACACACACCTGAACCTAATCACCAACACATACAAATACACCTCACTTCCCATCACTCAGCGCCTGGTCTCCCCTACAGACAACGAATCCATGCGTGAACTTTTTCAAGCGATCGTCCTGCCAGTCAACTGTTTCCCAGTTCCATTGTTCCTGATGCTCTGTCCCCCAGCTCCAGCATTGCTCCACTCTGTGTCTCTGCCCTCTCTCGTCTCCTTGTCTCTCGAGGCTCCGTGTCCTGTTTCCCAGTTCCACTGTTCCTGATCCTCTGTTCTCCAGCTCCAGCACCATATCAGATAATTTCCAGTTCACTCTCTTACCCATATCCCATTATTCATTGTTAATAAAAGCACCCGTTCGGGTTTTCTATTTTTCTGTCTGTGGAGTCTGTCAATCCTTAACAATAGTATGACTTATTTGTTTGTTTAATTTACTCATGATTATTTTAATATAAATTTTTACATACGTGATTACACATAGACACTTATTGGGCCAATAAAACAGATAATTTGTTAAACAATATTTAGGGTGTTAGGGGGGAGTACCTGGAGGAAACCCACCAATCACTGGGAGAACATGCAAACTCCATGCACATAGAGCCAGGGAACCGAGCCTGGCTGGGAATCGAACCCAGACCCTGGAGGTGCAAGGCGACAGTGCTAACCACTACACCACCGTGCCCCCCTTAGGGTGTTATTATTTAACTAATTTTAGTTGTAAAGGTATGTATGAAGACAAATGAACTTTGACACAGTCGATGATGAGTTCCAAAGTATGATATAAAGGATCAAAATTCAATAACTTTTTAGTTTTCTCTGTAGAAGTTATACATCTAAAACCATAATCATTATATACTAGAATTTAGTAACTATAAAATTCAGTTTGATACATTTTTTATGAATATGTTTGTAACAAATTACAACCAACTGTACTATAATCCAGTATATTAATGACAACTATTAGATTTAATTCTGTTTATTTTTTCATTATTATTATTGTTAATATTTTTTTACAAAGAATGTCATTTAATTACAATAACTTGCTGAATATAGGAGTTACACATGTAAAACCAATTGATATTATAATGCAGTCTATTATTGCTACTAACTGCTTTTTAAATTTCAGTTCAATTCATGTTTTGTCATGTCTTTTTTATTATGTATAATTAAACTTCAAAAGCCTTTTATTTATTATACAGGTAAAACAATATGTACTATAATTCAGGCTACAATTGCTACTAAATACAACCACTACATTTATAAAATTCAGTTTGTTTATTATTATATATCCTTATATTAAATGTAGTAACACTATAGAATTATCTGTTTTTTGTAAGTGCATTTGTGATATTTATTTATTACTTATTTTCATTCTGATTTGTTAAAACTTACAAATATGTAATGGCCAGAGAAAATGTTTTAAGTAAGTGGGTATGATAAATGTAAAAGTAATAACTGTATTGGACATTAAAACAAAATTAAAATTCAACTTTTAATGCTCGCCTGTAATTAGCCATTTATCAGGTGATTAAGCATCATTACTACTAGCATAAAATGCATTGCTCACATGACTCACGTCACCCAGCTCCGTTTGCCATAAGAAGTGCTGGAAAAGACTCAAATATTTAAAAACAATATCGATTCACTAAGAACAAAAGTGGGAGGGTTCGGGGCGCACAATGCTGCGCCCCAAGGATGATTTGACAAAATCCAATCAGAGCTCAGCCTGAAGTCACATGCTTTTCAAAAACATATCTATCTACACAGACACTCGTTTGACCGGCCGCCACTGCTAATTTCTGAATACATGTTAATGTATACAACAGTGTTTAAGAGATGCAAATAGCTATAAGAGAATTCTTTTGGCAAAAATAATGAAATAATGAGAAAATATAATGTACCATTGATGTAACAGTCATGTTAATCCTACTACACTGGGTAAATTAAATAAATAACTTGTAGCATGGCCACAGAATGGACACTTTAAGAGGGTGAGAGTAAGCCGGCACAATGTTAAAAATAAGCGGCGGCGCCTTATCAATTGTGCCCTGAAAGGTTTTGTTCCTCTATGTGTATATACAGTATGTGTATTGGTGGCCGCTCTAACCCCCGCGAGTACACAAAGAGACAGTGAGGACTGTGCCTTGAGGGTTTTCATTTCCATCAGGAATAACACCATCTAGACTGGCTCGCCAGAGCACTCTCACTATGACATCGGCCTCCCGGGATTATACCATCATTTCTGGTGAGACTGACTCCACACACGCTTACAATAACCTGGACTTTGGACATTTTACACACTCTCAACCATTCCGCTCATTATTGTAAATATTTTGTATACATTATTTTCTTTATTGGTTTTGGTGCACCTTTTTCCTTTAGTTTTTTGTATAATACACGTTTGGTTTGTTTGAATTGGTCAGTTTCTTGTTTTTGCTCGCAGGTTTTAAAGCACTCCGACACAAAGATAAAGAACTGTTGTTTTTGCATAGCATCAGGTAAGGGCATTTTATCTGAGCGTTACAGACTTATAATTTCAAGCAATTACATTTTATGAAAAAATAACTCTGTAAAAATCTCATTAGGGGAATATTGTGGAAGATTGCTGTCTTCTACTGTTATTGCCAATTATACTTAAGCGCTACAGCATGAACTGTAACTCAAAATAGAATATTATCAAAAAAGACTCAGCAGTCAGTGGATCTGGATGAAGTAAGCTGGAGTTTATTGAAGAAATAAAGCCCAAGTGAGCAACCCAATGCAAGTTTAAGAACAAGCACACCTTGTGTCTCCACTATGTTTCAGCTTGGCTTCCTTCCTCACAAAAAAAAGCACCTTTTGAGAAAGCCGTTTATTTGTTGTTCATTTCAGCTCTTATCTGGGCCAAGGTCGACCGCTCTCTAACTGCCTTGTATTGTACTCATCATGATCTTATGCTAGAAAGCACCTTGTGACTTCATTAATATGACTGAGTGATGATATTTATATGTGGGAAAATGTGGTCTAGGTTAATTCTATAGTATTTAACCAAATAAATTCAAACAAATGTTTTTAGACATGGAAAAACATTTTTGACGAACTGTTAAACATAATTTTGCTACAAAAATCCTGCTAAATATTTGAGTAACTTAAAACAGAAATAATGACATTTATTTTTCTCAAATAAATTTGATTAAATTATTAAAAACACTGTAAGTACCTAAATACAATGCAATTTTAGTTGTGTATCCAACAAAATAACTGCACTATAATATGCATGTAAAAAAATGAAACATATTACAGACACAGAATAATCACATAACCCATCAAACCTGCATCTTACAATAGTTTTTTTGGACAGGCAGCGACCCCAAGAATGCTGATGTTTCATATATTTCAGGACAGAACTGGCAGATTTGATGACATCATGATTTGATTTTTTTTTTTTTCTGTCTGTGTTCACACAGTTTGTGATTCACTGTGCACAATGAACACACACACTTCTCACGTCTCTGAGTCTGTTTAATGTGTTATAACTAAATGAATGATGTGTTTATGAGCATGTTCTCCATCAACAACACGGAGATGAAGGAACACTGGAGTCTTCATCACTCCAAGATTCTCTTCCCATCCTAAATATAAAAGACAAATGTGTATTAATAACCATAAACTGGACTGTGTTACTTCATGATCAACAGCATGTAATCATCTCTCCTCCAAGGGAAACATCATCATCTCCTGTTTATAATTAATCCTTCAACATTTCTTCATTCTTAGTAACATCTGTGTTATAACAGGAACATGAGCAGATATTTACTCATCACATCACTGCTCTTATCCAATCACAGGCTTTGGAGCTTTTTAAATAATCAACACTACTGAGTCATTTAGCTCTTGTTCTACATTTATATTTAAGTGCAGACTTTAAGAACAAGCTGAGGTGAATTTTACAGGAATGACAGAAGACACGGTGTGGAGTCATTGTCAGTTTCTATCCTTATTAAATACTATTAAAAAGGTACTGCATTGAATTTAGAAAATAATTATATAACAGTTAAAAAACAAAAAAGACTTTATTATTTATTTGATTGTGTAAAGCTGCTTTGCGACAATGTCAATTGTTAAAAGCGCTATACAAATAAAATTGAATCGAACTATTACACAATGCCTGTTTAAGAAAATTATTATGATTTATTATCGTATTTGTTTAATGTTCGACAGTGTTGATAAAAATCCTGTAATACTCTGAGGTTTTCATTTGTCCAAAAATGTTACAGGAGGAATGTTCCAAAACAGGGTTTGATTTTTAAATATGATATTATAATAATTAGGTATTTAAAGTTAAGAAATTTGATTAAATTAATCTCAAGATAATCTGATAAGGTACAAACTAGCAATAAATTACATAATTCCTCTCCTCCCCCCCCCCCCCCCAAAGTTATCTAAAAGGTTATTATTTACCACAGTGTTTGAAGTTTGCACTGTTCATCATCCTTAACAGCAAAGAGCAGCTTCTTTCCCAAGGCTCCTATTTTTCCTCCTGATAGATGAAGGTCTTTCAGGTTTGAGAGGTTTAAACTCAGAGCTGAAGCCAGAGCAGCACAGCCTTCATCTGAGACATCACAATCCTCCAACCTGTAGACACACACACACCCACACACACCCACACACACCCACACACACCCACTTCAAACTTTCAATCTTAAGCAGAGGAAGAACAGCACTGACTCTCAGGAAAGTCGGTTTTATCTTTTTGTACCAAGGAGCTAATGGTACCAATAAAAACATCTATGTACGGATGCTGTTCATTGACTTTAGCTCTGCTTTCAATACAGTCATCCCACAACAGTTAGTACACAAACTCAGTGAAATAGGCATCAGCACCCCACTATGTACCTGGATACTTGACCTTTTCACTGTGGATTTCAGGATGAACCACAAGCCCACTGTAAATGGCAGTGCACATCACAGATGATCTGACATGAACCACCAACACCACCTCCACTTTACCTTTCCTTTTTAAAACCAGACTGTACATGTGTAAATTGTTTATTTAGTATAGACAGGAACAAAAGTCACTGTGTTTTATTTACACAGAAAGTATTTGTTCATTATTTTTGACCTGGTTAATTATTAAACCATGCTGTATTATTAATATTTAAAAATATAATCCTACCTCAGTGTCTCTAGTTTACAGTCAGGATTCTCCAAGACAGCAGAGAAACACTTCACTCCTGAGTCTCCTATATTATTATTAGACAGAGCCAGCAGTCTCAGGTGTGAGTTGTTTGTTCTCAGAGCTGAAGTCAGAGCAGCACAGCCTTCATCTGAGACACCACAATTATACAACCTGTAGAGACACAATGACACACTCGTCATCACCAGATTTTTATCTTAATTTCAGTCTTTCTTAAAAGGTCATCTTACTCAGTATAGTCTATACTGCTTAATCCTGTATAAAGGTTGCCTGGGGGAGGGGGTATGCTGGATCCTATCTCTTGAAACTCCATGCATGCCGAAGCAAGAATCGAACCTGGTCGGGAATCAAACCCGGCCCCTGAAGGTGCAAGGCGACTGTCTAACCACTAAGCCACCATGCCACCTTAAAAGATGATCTGTTTGTAAAATTATTTTATTACTGACATCACAAGTTTATTCTAAGTAACAGTGTTAATAAAATTGATCAGAGTGGCAAGGGTGGAGTTTGCATGTTCTGGCCACGCCCGGTGGGTTTCCTCCGGGTGATCCGGTTTCCTCCTACAGTCCAAAGACATGCAAAATTAGGCTAATTGGCGTTTCCAAATTGCCCATAGTGTGCGTGCGTGTGTGTGTGTGTGTGTGTGTGTGTGTGTGTGTGAGGGCCTGTATGTGTGAGGGCCTATATGTGTGAGGGCCTGTATGTGTGTGTGCCCTGCGATGTACTGGCACTATGTCCAAGGTGAATCCCGCCTCGTGCCCTAAGTCTCCTGGAATTGGTTCAAGGCCTAATGTCACACTGTTTACACAATAAAGTGGTATAGACGATGAGTAAGTGACTAAGTAAAAACGAGCATACTGTAAACCAGATTTAATTATTGTAAACAATAATTTATTGTTTAAAAGATGATTAGAAGTACAAATATTTACAAAGTGGGTCTATCAGGTTCTACAGGTTTAAGATTAAAAATACAGTAAATAAAAAAATTGGACTGGAGTAAGAAGACAAAGTGTCACGGGGCGGAGCGGAACGAGGTGAATCCAAGCGCAGATGAGTGACAGCAACGTTAAACAGGAGCGCGGTCGGAACGCGGAAGCGGGGGTCAAATAGATCAGTCAACGTAGCGTCGAAGCCAAATCGTGAAGCGAGAGCCGTAGTCAAAAGAGGAAGCTTTAAATCGGTAACCGGAGAATCAAGCAGCGGAGCGACAATCCAAAACACGTAGACAAAAGGCCGTGGTCAAAAGCAAGGAAGCGAGAGATCAAAACCGGGAGATCAAAAGAGCGAGGCGAACAAATCTGAGGCGAGAGACAAAAACTCGCAAACTTGGCAACGTGAATACGAGAAAAAGAAAACGCGAGAAAATCAAGGTACGTGACACACGAGATAATCCAGCGATTTAAGCAGCGTGCAGAGCGTGCTTAAATCGCTGGAGTAATCAGCGGAGGATAGGAGACAGGTGCGCAGGAGGGGCGGAAACGGGACCGTGGAAAAAACACATGACAGGTAAGGAAAACAAAGGCATTGACAGCGTGGGAAAAAGTTCAGACAGGACATGAATCATGACACAAAGAATCAGTGGTGCTGAGGTTTTGGTGAATTTTAGGAAGGATCATCCAAAAAGTGTGAAAGTGAATCTAATTACAGATTCTGCTTAGTTCAATGAATTTGAATTAACAGGCAAGAGATTAACAGGCATCAGTTTAACACATTATTTTGTCCTCCTCTCAGAAGCAAGTGAAAATTGGCTCAGTGTTGTTGGAGGTCAGGCCAGGTACCTGGTTTCAATGAGGGATTGCTCTACTTTTGGAGTAATATATTTGGCTGTGGTTTGCAGTTTGGATATTTTAATCATATCTGTATATGGATCTCTGCTTTTGGAGTTAATATCATGCCATGTGGCATTTCCAGGTCATATAAGAAACAAGAGACACCTCCAAGACACTCCGCCCGCAACGTGGAAAGGCATGGTTATTGTTATCATCACACTAGCCAATGTGTTGGTAGTGCACTCTCACCTTTAACTACCTGGCCCACACACACCTAGAAGCTCCCATCACCCAACACGCCACCTAGACTGTAACTCTAAAAGCAATCTAAAATGAATCAGCTAGGGCAAATATCGTGATAATGAGGCCAATGTGAGATGATGAATAGAGAACTCTATTCGTCACCTATGCTCTACACAACCAGCTAATTCAAAATGTTTAGGGTATGTGACAAGGGGTAGTGAAACAGGGTTATTTATCCACTCTTCAGATACCAGGGCATACGAATCAATATGGCATACAAATCAAAACTCTCTCTCTCAACTCTTTGAGACATTTTTTTTATATATAATTTGCATTTTCCTGTTGCTTTAAATACTACAGCTCACACACAGTACATTTAGTTAATGTTCCAGTTGCAGTTTGTGCGGTAAGTTACAGTATTGTTTTACAGTAATTTCAGACACACTGCACACAATTTTCAGTCACATCATGTTATGTTTTGCTCTGCAGCTTCTCAAATACGTACATCTGACCCAAAGACTCTGTGACAAATCATCAGTGTGCAGTGAAACGAAACAATCTTCCTTTACAGGACTTTACGATGTAAAACTTATGCTTCAATCTCACTATTAAAGAATGTGTCTTACTGAGGAGCAGGTCATGTGAGATGATCAGACTCAGAAAGATGATCTTACCACAGTGTATCCAGCTTGCAGTGAGGATTCTCCAGTACAGCACAGAGACACTTCACTCCTGAGTCTCCTACTTTATTATTAGACAGATCCAGTTCTCTCAGGTGTGACGGGTTTGATCTTAGAGCCGAAGTCAGAGCAGCACAGCCTTCATCTGAGATACCACAAGACCTTAACCTATGGAGAGACACAATTAAACACTCGTCACCAGATTTTTTTTCTTCTTCTTTTAAGACTAGGTTTTTAGTCAGGCATGTCTGCGGCAACTCTCAGTTGTTAGACAACGCTGCCATGATGGTAGTCAAGGGGATGCACAACACCTGGACACATGTCCCCCAACACAAAGCAACAAAAATGCAGATTTAGGTAGCACCACGTCTAGGAGCGTTGCTCCGGTATAGAGTAAAAAAAATAAATAATAAAATTGGCTTTGGAGGAGTAGAGACGCTGGTTGGTAGGGGACAAACAGTAGATTCTCATCTGGACAGACCATAAGAACCAGTCTGACAAGCCTAGATGTGGTAGTTGTATTGTTCTAAAACCGTACTTGGTGTTTAAGTATGCTTTGTCCAGAGTTTTTCTCTTGAGCGGGATACTTGATGTGCTGTTCAAACTTTAGAAAAAGTGAGGCTAATGCTATGCTAATATTAGCATTTGGCAAGATGTTTACAGCTGTAACTATAACAACGTGAACTAATGTTAGGTAAAATGTAAAATGGTAAGGTAAAATGGCCTGCTTTTATTAGTCATGATACTCATGTACTCCGCAAACGATATCTTTCTCTGATTTCCATAATTAGACAATGCAAATGACAGTCAGTATAATTTTCAAGTCAGTCATTTGGGTATAATTCGAATTTTATTGAACAAACCTAATTTATTTAAAGAATGAAAAACTGAAAATGCACTGTTCCAAATTATTATGCACAACAGAGGTAAAACATTTTATAGGTTGTAAAGAACTGAAAATTGGATTTTGTTGAATTTGCAGCTTTAGGAGGTCATATTTACTGAAATCAAAAACTATTTCAATCAAAAACATCCTAACAGGGCATGTTACATCTTAACATAGGACCCCTTCTTTGACATCACCTTCACAATTCTTGCATCTGTTGAACTTGTGAGTTTTTGGACAGTTTCTGCTTGAATTTCTTTGCAGGATGTCAGAATAGCCTCCCAGAGATGCTGTTTTGATGCACACCGCCTCCCACCCTCATAGATCTTTTGCTTGAGGATGCTCCAAAGGTTTTGGGTTTGAGGTCAGGGGAGGATGGTGGCCACACCATGAGTTTCTCATCTTTTATGCCCATAGCAGCCAATGACACAGAGGTTCTTCGCAGCATGAGATGGTGCATTGTCATGCATGAAGATGAGTTTGCCATGGAAGGCACAGTTCTTCTTTTTGTACCGTGGAAGAAAGTGGTCAGTCAATATACTTTGCAGAGGTCATTTTCACACCTTCAGGAACCCTAAAGGGGCCTACCAGCTCTCTCCCCATGATTCCGGCCCAAAACATGACTCCGCCACCTCCTTCTTTATGTCGCAGCCTTATTGGGACATGTTGGCCATCCACCAACCATCCACTACTCCATCCATCTGGACCACCCAGGGTTGCACGACACTCATCAGTAAACAGAACAAATTAGTCTTCGTGTACTGTATGTCTGGGCCCACTGCAACCGGTTCTGCTTGTGAGCATTGGTTATGGGTGGCCAAATAGTAGGTTTATGCACAACTGCAAGCCTCTAAAGGATCTTACACCTTGAGGTTCGCGGGACTCCAGAGGCACCAGCAGCTTCAAATACCCGTTTGCTGCTTTGTAATGGCATTTTAGCAGCTGCTCTCTTAATACGATGAATTTGAATTCATGAATCCGCACGAACCTGTCTGTGCTCTGAATCAGCCACAAATGTCTTCACAGTACAATGATCACCCTTAAGTTTTTGTGAAATATCTAAAGTTAAATGTTTTCATACCTTGTCCAAGGCATTACACTATTTGATCCTTTTCGGCAGCAGAGAGATCTCGCTGATTACTCCTTTAATTGGGCTTATCTGGCAAACTAATTATCACGCATGTCTGAGATTCATTTCAGTGATCCAAAGAGCCCCGAGACCCAATACTAACCATGAGTTTAATTTAAAAACTAAACATTTAATGTTTATGACACTTACATCCAATCTGCATAATAATTTGGAATGCGGTGTAGAATGTATGATGTGTTGTGTTCAACATGTTTATCATAAACGTACGGAGTGTAATCAACCTGTACAGCTCTTACTATAGATAAAGGTATGAATGGGTATGCAGGACATGGGATGTTTGGTATCAAATGAAAGCTCTGTGTATTCAATGAACGTTGATATGCATTAAATTTTAGTTATAGGAACCAGACTCATGTTAATACACTTTACCTAAATTATTAAAATCCCTCTGAGTTGGCCTTTCACGTGACAGACCAAACCACAGGTAAATGTACAGTATGCACAAAAAAAAGGAACCATGCAGGGCGTGGCTACGCCCACTACCATCTCTGATTGGAACAAACGGCTGTGGGACAGACCTGCGCTGTGAGATTATAAACCTAAGGTCCGAGTAGCTTCAGCACATTTTGAACGTCACGCAATCTGAAGGAAGCCAGCGGACACCTCTCTTTCTCCGCTTTCAACCGATGCCTGAACTTTGACTTCTGACCTGCGCCACCCAGCGAGCAAAGACTCCGCTCTCCTCGACACGCAAGAAACTTCGGCTTGAACTCCGATGCCGCCTCCGTGCAACAAAGAGGCCCGCAGAAGGAGTCTCAGAGCGTCGTCATCGGTAACCAGGCAACCAACCCACCACCGAGAGCTTTCCCAAAATACGTTGTCTCAATCCAATGCACCAACCAATCAGCAACGCTGTGATTCCCTTCACTGAAGGCGAATCACTGAGAACAACCGTCACGTAACGCAAGTAAAACAAAGCATCATCCCTTGCTGAAAGTGGTGCGTGATTCATAACTACACCGTAAGATTAAACCCAAGGCTCTGCTCTTGTGACCTTCTCAGTTCCAGTAAAATCATACTAGAAGAATGCCATTAACTTTCACCCTCTAAACTGTTTAAGTGTGTGTTTGTGTGTGAATGATTAAATAGCATAATTTCATGTAACGCAGATTAGCTCAATAAATTCTTGCTTCTTTATAAAGAACTCTTGTCTTGGTCGTGTGTTTTAAAGTTTAAACATTTGCCCAGATCTTAAGTTACCTTGCTCATAATTGCTAAATACTAGATTTTGTGTTATCATTGGTGGCCACGTGATAAGCAGAACTGGTAAGATACACTCAATTGTGCTAAAAGCTGGACGGGTAGTGTACTCTATAAATTTGAATTCAATTCAATAACATTAACCCGAATCCTTAAAGATTCAATTCACCTCTGAATCAGAGCTGAAACCCTACAGCAGCTTCTCACATACGTACATCTGACCCAAAGACTCAAGAAACAATCTTCCTCCTCAGGACATTGATGATGAACTAAAACTTCTGCTTCAGTCTCACTATTAGAGAATGTGTCTCACTGAGGAGCAGGTCATGTGACTCTCAGAGAGATGATCTTACCCCAGTGTCTCCAGTTTACAGTCAGGATTCTCCAGTACAGCACAGAGACACTTCACTCCTGAGTCTCTTATATTATTGTAGGACAGATCCAGTTCTCTCAGGTGTGAGGGGTTTGATATTCGAGCTGAAGTCAGAGCAGCACAGCCTTCATCTGAGACACCACACTCATACAACCTGTAGAGACACACAATGTCACTCATTAAAAACACACACTTACTTTAAAGTTGTTTTTGCTCAGCAAAATTATGTGGCCTAACAATCATTCAAGCACATTCAGGTCATCAGCATTTAACTTTATTATTTTTGTATTTTTTTCTCCTCCCCTCATCCCCCAAATGAATTTCATATTTTCCCATTCAGATTTATTACCACATCAAAACAATCACTTTCTGTTTTGGGGGAAAATCCTTGTTTAGTAAACAGCATTTTTTGGCATTCAAGGCTGTGGATTTTCGACACAGGAAGCAAAAGCATGCATCTTTCTTTAAAAAAGTGTTTTAATCAGGGCCGATAGTGGTACCAGCTTGGTTAAATGCATGAGGAACCTGGTCAAATATGTTTTTAAAACAAACTCTGATACTTTTCCCTATGCTCTTCTGTGGCATATTGCTGTTGCTGGAAGGGGGAGATATAGAGCTTGTACTGGTGGGGTAGAGATTCTGAAAATCATCAGACTGGGAGCTCATTCTCTTTTTCAAACTAAAAACGATACATAATTAACTGTTAATGTAATCTGAAAAACAAACATACAATCAGCTAGGTGAGGTTACACAAACAAAGCACACTACCACACATACTCTCAAACTGCTGTACTGCACAGACTTTGCTGCACTGCCAAACAAGGAGAGAAAACCAGTGTACCTAAACCAGTCTACTCTAATTTTCTCTCATGCCACTTTTAAAATTTACACTGCAAATATTGCTGCTGCAACAGAGAAAATAGCTGGTTACTGTTTGGCATGTCTTCCATCTGACAGAGCCAATCAGAGTGCTAGATAGATGTGAAGAGCATTGTGTTGATTTTCTGTTCTCTGTCAGAAAGTACATTGATTTCTCTGGCTGTAGATTAGAGTTAAGACATTTTTTGACATACATTATTTTAATAATATCCTTGTATTAAAACATACAGTAGTGAGCATGAACTACTTATTGTATACACACCTATTGATTGGCTTTACGCATAGACATTCTTTATTTATGACAAAATGTGGAATAATAAAAGACTCAGTGAAAAGTACTATTAAGAAAGAATGCATAGTTTATTACCGCTTCTATTGTGTAAATCTGGCAACCCAATCTATGGTAGCAGATGGAAACAAATGCTAACTGACAAAATAACTGTTTCAGCTTTAAGACCAGTAAAATTGTTTCCCATTTGCATTTCCCTGTTGTTTTTAAACTCTACAGCTTACAAACCGCATTCTGATTATGTTCCACCTCGAGTTTGTACAATTAATTTCAAACACACTGCAGTCACACCAAGACTTTTTCTCTTTTCACATCATGTTTTGTGCTGCAGCTCCTCACATACGCTTCTCACTGACCCAAAGACAACACTTCAATATGCAGTAAAACAAGCAGTCTTAATCTTCTGGACACTGATGATGAATCACACTATTAGCGAATGTGTCTTACTGAGGAGCAGGTCATGTGACCCTCAGAGAGATGATCTTACCTCAGTTTCTCCACTTTACAGTGAGGATTCTCCAGTACAGCACAGAGACACTTCACTCCTGAGTCTCCTACATTATTCATGGACAGATCCAGTTCTCTCAGGTGTGAGGGGTTTGATATCAGGGCTGACGTCAGAGCAGCACAGCCTTCATCTGAGACACCACACTTACGCAATCTATAAATGGACACAATGACACACTCTTAATCACCAGATTTTTATCTTGGTTTACTTTTTATAAATATGATGTGTTTTTCATGTTGGACTATCTGTCCTCTCTAATCACAAGCTACAATTAACACTGGCCAAAACATTAACACTGTTTAGTGGTAAGGCCAAAAGTTGAACAGTGGGTGTGGCTGGGTCATACAGGGTCTTCACAAGAGGATGGTCAGTTGGTCAAAAAGAACTTACATTACTGCAACAAGGAACCAACAAGCTGAAATGTTTCAACATTTTCTACACTATAGCATGTTTTCGAAACACATTACATCAGTTATTTTGAGACAGATGTAAACGTAGTTTATCTTTACTGCACCAGTGAGAGGCAGCAGTGCACTCAATAATAATGAAGAAGAAGAAAAAAGAAGAAGAAGCAAGACATGTCAGAGCGTAATTGGATTTGCACGTACTCAGCTCGTGAACAGTTGAATTGGCGCCCATTTTCAAATATTGAAAAAAGCAGCTGTGAAGTTTAACATCTGAAGCTTAGTTACGTTTTTAAAGAATAATAAGGTAAGTAATTAAGCAAGCAACTTGTATGTGAATGTTTCTTTTCTGCTTGTCCTATTTCTATGCCAATGTGGTACATATTTACCAAATAATTTAGACATTATTCAATTGGTTATGTTCAAATTCAAATTTAAATTTTATTTGTCACATACACAGTGAAATGCATAGATGAATAATAGGGAAAAAAATATAAAAAAGAAAAATAGAAAGTGAATTTAACTATTAAAGATTTACTTTCCATTTTTCTTTTTTATATTTATTCCCTATTAATAGTGTTTTATTTTTATTTTATTTTAAGATTTTATAGACTACTATGTTATATGTAAGGGATATTTTGAGACTCAGGGGATGTCATACATATGGTGTTTGTTTCACTTCAGACATTTTTGGGATAGGGAGGCAATTATATTGGGGTGATAGAGTGAGGTGTGTCTGTCTTTTCCATGTAATGGTCCCATTATGTACAGGTGTGCCTTCTATTGGGGCCAATACCAAAAGACAACCTTTTTCAATGTGGCAATCAAATTCGCCTTCTGTGGGTAGAAAAAGCTAGTATTGTCAGCAAGTCATTCCAAGTTCATCATCCAAACAACCATGAACACGCAATGTCAGTTGCAGGCAGTCAGATGTTGCTCGTGAAATTAGTGTGTATCAAAGTGTCATAAGCAGACTTGCATCAAGACACAGAACTACTGGCAGAGTTCATGACAGACCCAGGAGTGGAGCCCCACAAGTGACAGACCGCAACGTTGACAAGTACCTAAGGACCTATGCACTCAGACATCGTTATGCAACTGCCACACAGCTGCAGGCACGTTTACGAGATGTGAGGGTTTCTAGGGTTTCCAGATAAACCACTGCTTTTTTGCCATTCGACTCCACTGCTTTGGCTTGAATTCCAGACGACCGTTGCAGGTGACTCCATTGACACCAAGAATGTTTGCAGTGGGCACAAGACCATGTGACCTGGACAATGCAGCAGTTGTCTACCGTCCTGTTCACTGATGAATGTTGGGTCACCGTTGCTGGAGAAGGCGAGGTGAGCGATACGCTGAGGTCAACATGGTCCCCAGGGTTTGCTTTGGTGGAGGAGGTGCAACAGTCTAGGCACGCATCACTAGTCAGCCCAAAACAGATTTGGTTATTGTAGATGGCTCAGTCACTACAGGTTCTTACCTCAGAGACATCATAGAATCCATCGTCATACCCCAATTCTGCCAACACACCCCCAACTTTCTGTTCATGGATGATAATGCTCCATCACATCGTGGCAGAATTGTCACAATTCGACTTCAGGAAGTTGGAGTGCCTCATATGGTACGGCCATCAATGTCCCCTGACCAGAAATCCATAGAGCATGTCTGGGACCATTTGAAGCAGAGACTGGATGATCGTACCCCACCACCAAGAGACCTGGCAGAACTGCGTGTAACACTTGTGGAAGAGTGGAACGCATTGCCTCAGAACAACATCATGAGGTTAGTTTGGAGCATGTCGTTGCTGTCAAGCTGTCATTGCGGCTAATGGTGGAAACACCCGCTACTGACATTGTCAATTTTTGTTATTTGGATCTATCCTTGTTATTGTCTAAATTTGTGGAGTAAAAAATATTAAACTAATGAAAATGGTGTTTCTTTTCATACATTCTTAGTAATATCAAAGGGAACTTTTACTTAAATTTCAGAGCAAATAGGAAAAAGTATTAAAATTCAGAGCAAATATTAAAAGCACTCATGTAAATAACAATATCCAAAACTTATTGTGAGTAGTTGTCATGAACTGGTATGACAGGCAGTTCGGGCGGGTGTTATTGCCGTGGGCAGAAAAGGCAAGCATAAGCGCAGAGGAGTTGTTTTTAAACATAAAAGTCTTTAAATAACAAAAAAAACAAACAAAAAAAAAAAAACATACTTGGACTCTAAACAGAACACACATACACAGTCTCATTTAGCCTTCCACATGAAACATTTTGAGACCTTTGTAAGCATTTCAGACCATAAAGCATTTCAGAAGGCTTAGGACTGACACGAAGGCTTAGAAGACTAGAGACTGCCCGGGACGGGAAGCACACAGGAAACACAAGGGGAGCACACAGGAAACACAAGGGGAGCACACAGGAAACACAAGGGGAGCACACAGGAAACACAAGGGGAGCACACAGGAAACACAAGGGGAGCACACAGGAAACACAAGGGGAGCACACAGGAAACACAAGGGGAGCACACAGGAAACACAAGGGGAGCACACTGGAGGCATGGGAAATAATCAAAACACACAGCACACAGTACACACACAAATCCACTAAATGAACCAAATAAACACACTTACACAATACTCAATACCACTGAACCAAACAGAGCCCAAATAAAGTAACATACATAAAATAAAACATAACCAAACCAGAACAGACTCAAACCAAAGGACATACCCACTGACACAATTAATGCTCGACCCAGTTTCCCAGAACATCCAGCTATTTATAACAATACTAATGAGCTACCTCGGTTCAGGTGAGCTCCAGTGTCACCTGACCAAGGTGCCTTCTGGGAAACAAAAACTACAAAACAAACATGTGCGCACAGTGACCCCTGGTGGTAGTCCCTTACATTAGTGTATATGTTGTATATATACATGTTGTATAATTTACTCTTTTATCCAGAGCTGACAAAGCAAATGCCTTATTTCCATGTTAAAAATAGAAATAAAGATGTGAAGTAAATGGGCTGGTCAAGTTTATGTCTTATTAGTGGCTTGTGATTGATGTGAATAAAGATTTTGAAATATATGCTTGCCATTAATCGATTTAATGACTAGTGTAATCGTTTGTGCAGTGTTTATGATTTTATAAAACTGTGGTGCGATATTATTAGTAGTAACGTTAGTGTTTTTTTTTTTCATTAATAAAATTTGCTATTGTAATGTCCAATACATGTTTAATATATTAATCACAGTGTAAAAATTCTGTTATGGCTTTTTTTAAGCTATATTATATGCTTACAATTAATCATTTGTAAACTGAAATTACATTTAGAAAGATGGTGATTTCCAAATCGCAAGAGGTGTGATTATTTCTTTTAAAGACTATGAACATGGTAACAAGGATATACATAGTTTTGACAGTTTGATTCAGGCGCATTTTACTGTACAATCTGACCGGATCTGTTTTAGGTGAGCTCTGTTGCGATAGTCAGATAGTGTGTGTATTTCAATAGATCATGATATTACAATTCAAAAATCAGTTGTTGCCAGTCGTTTTCACTAAGATATTATCCCCAAACATGTTTAATATTGCACGTCAGTGGACAAGCGCCGTAACCATGGAAATTACGCGGCAGAGAGAAAGGGTGCCAAAAAGTCTATATTTGTGACTTAAGATTGTGATTGCATAATCATTCAATGTGTTGTGTAGAGAGGGCCACTTAAGCTTTGTGCTCCTCTCTGTAGATCACAGACTAGACTCTGCTCCACTCGATGGCAACGATCTTTAACTGTTTCAGTTTAGTCATAAAATGATCATCCGATGTTCAGATGCACTTCAAAGGTAAGTAAAACCTGCCGAATGTCTGTGCCACAAACACACAGTGTTTACAGTCTGTTTGGGTTTTTACAAGTTTAGGATTTTAAATATAAAATTTTTTTTTAATTTTTGTTAATTTGACTTTATTACAGATACTGTAGTCTTTTTATTCGTCTTGACAGATGCTTGCATTATGACAACTTTAAAAAAAAATGCAATGTTTAAGTGATTTTTAAATAAACAATAGCACATAAAAAAGCTCTCAGTGCTGCTAGATCAACATATCTCTCCACTCTTATAGAAAATAACAAAAATAATCCTAGATTTTTATGTGATACCATAGCTAAATTAACTAAAAACAAGACCACTGCAGAAATCTCCACAACAGCAGATAGTTCCAGCAATAACAGAACCCCTGTAATTAACTGTTCACTCAGCAGTGGGTATGTTCTTAAATCCTTTAAATTAGCAGTTATTAAACCGCTAATCAAGAAACTTGACCTTGACCCCTGTCAGCTTTCTAATTACAGGCCGATATCAAACCTCCACTTCATCTCTAAGATTCTGGAAAGGTAGTATCACAGCAGTTATGTTCATATCTATATAGAAATAGCATAAACAAACTGTATCAATTAGGATTTAGGCCTCATCAAAGCACAAAGACGGCACTTGTTAAAGTAGTAAATGACCTCCTATTGGCCTCAGATCAGGGTTGCATCACTATAGTTGTGTTACTCAACGTCGGTGTAGCTTTTGACATCATTGATCATAGTATTCTCCTTCACAGATTAGAAAAGGTAGTAGGAATTAAGGGAATGGCCCTCTTGTGGCTCAGATCCCATTTGACTAATCGTTATCAGTTTGTAGATTTAGATGGTGACCATTCCTCATGTTCTCAAGTGGAGTTTGGTGTTCCACAGGGTTCAGTTTTAGGCCAACTGCTTTTTTCCCTTTACATGTTTCCTGTGGGCAACATAGTTCGTAAACATGGTATTAGTTTTTTTTTTATTGTTATGCTGATGACACACAATTATACGTCTCAGCAAAACCAGACGAGAAAAAACAGTTTACTAAATTTGAGCAATGTGTGAATTTAAAATACTACTTTTGACTTATAAAGCGTTAAATGGTCTCGCGCTGCTGTATCTGAGTGAACTGCTAGTGTCTTACAATCCGCCACGCCTACTTCGATCAAGGATGCAGGCCTGCTTGTCAGTACCACATTTTTAAAACTACATCAGGGGGCAGAGCTTTTACTTACAAAGCCACAGTCTCAATGTTTAAGTCTAGGCTAAAAACCTATTTATTAAGACAAGCATTTTTGTAAATTGATTTGCCTATAAAGGTAAAGACGCCGAGAAAGACTATCCCTCCGCCAGACGACCAGGTGCTGTGTCTCACCACGGCTGATGTGAGGAAAACTCTGCGCAGAGTCAACCCACGTAAAGCTTCTGGACCAGACAACATCACAGGCAGAGTGCTCAGAGAATGTGCAGAACAGCTGGCAGGTGTTCTCTCCGACATATTCAACATCTCTCTGAGCAGCGCCGTCGTTCCCACATGCTTTAAATCTACCACCATCGTCCCCGTGCCGAAGAAGTCTTCCGTGTCCTGTCTCAATGACTACCACCCTGTTGCACTCACACCCATCATCATGAAGTGCTTCGAGCGCCTCGCCATGAGACACATCAAGACCCTGCTGCCCCCCTCACTAGACCCCCTGCAATTCGCGTATCGTCCAAACCGTTCAACGGACAACGCCATCTCCACCACACTCCATCTGGCACTGTCACATCTTGAAAAGAAAGATACTTACGCCAGAATGCTGTACATAGACTTCAGTTCAGCATTCAACACAATCATCTCCCAACACCTGATCGGGAAGCTGAGCTTGTTGGGCCTGAACACCTCCCTCTGTAACTGGATCCTGGACTTTCTGACCGAAAGACCTCAAGCAGTGCGGATCGGGAGCTACACCTCCAGCACCACCACACTGAGTACTGGGGCCCCCCAGGGCTGCGTGCTCAGCCCCCTGCTGTTCACACTGCTGACTCATGATTGTGTAGCGACACACAGCTCCAATCATATCATCAAGTTCGCTGATGACACGACCGTGGTGGGTCTCATCAGCAAGAACGACGAGTCTGTGTACAGAGAAGAAGTGCAGAGGCTAACGGACTGGTGTAAAGACAAAAACCTGTCTCTGAATGTCGAAAAGACAAAAGAGATGGTTATTGACTTCAGGAGGACTCGGAGCAATCACTCTCCGCTCAGCATCGACGGCTCTTCTGTGGAGATCGTCAAGAGCACAAAATTCCTGGGCGTCCACCTGGAGGAGAACCTCTCCTGGTCCCTCAACACCAGCTCTCTGCATAAGAAAGCCCAACAGCGTCTTTTCTTCCTTAGAAGGCTGAGAAAGGCGCAGCTTCCACCACCGATCCTCATCACCTTCTTTAGAGCAACTATTGAGAGCATCCTAAGCAGCTGCATCACTGTCTGGTTTGGGAATTGTACCATGTCAGACCGCAAGACCCTACAGCGGATAGTGAGGACAGCTGAGAAGATCATCGGGGTCTCTCTCCCCTCTATCGAAGACATTTACACCACACGCTGCATCCGCAAAGTCACCAGCATTGTGGCTGACCTGACACACCCCTCACACACACTCTTCACCCTCCTGCCATCTGGAAAAAGGTACCGAAGCATTCGGGCACTCACATCCAGACTGAGAAACAGTTTTTATCCGCAAGCCATCCGTCTTCTAAACACAAAGGGACTGGACTGATACACACACATATACATATACATACACACACACACACACACACACACACACACACACACGCACACGCACACACACGCACACACACAAATCACTCAGACGAACTAAAATAACATCTGGATTGAACTGATATACACACATGCACAATCACACTGATATACATCCATCTCAATCTGCTCATACCTACCTACCTGTGCTGCTCCTCGCAATTTTTTTGCACAATATTATTTGCACACAATACTCTTGTCAATGTAAATTGTTTACTGCTGCTCTTCCCACTACCTCAATTCATCCTTCATCAAAAAAGTACTGTTGTGTCTTACATTGTTGTGTCTGTCATGTACCTCTTTGTTTGCACATTGCAATTGTTTGTCTATTGTGTATCTTTGTATAATATTGATAGTTCTTCTTTTAGAGTAACTTAATGTAAAATGTATGTTGTAAATTTATGTTGTTGCATGTATGTAGCACCCTGGTCCTGGAGGAACGTTGTTTCGTTTCACTGTGTACTAACTGTATATGGTTGGAATGACAATAAAAGCCTACTTGACTTGACTTGACTTGACTTGATCAGTCCAGTCCCTTTTTGTTGAGGAGGGCGAATGGCTTGTGGAAAGAAGCTGTTACACAGTCTGGATATGAGGGCTGAATGATTACTGATGGTAAGTATAAGGATGAGCAATGTTTATTTTCAGGGAGTGCGGTAATGGCCGCTTTACGAGATGCAGTGGTAGATATGGCAAACTTTTATTCAAAAGTTACTTCTCTTGGACAAAGGATGCTGAACACAATTCGAACGTAAATGGCGCCAAACTAAATTGTTAGTATTCAAAATAGCTTGGAAGGAGAGCATACTGAACTATAAAAAAGCTCTCAGTGATGCTAGATCAACGTATCTCTCCACTCTTATAGAAAATAATAAAGACAACCCAAGATTTCTATTTAATACCATAGCTAAATTAACTAAAAACAAGACCACTGCAGAAATCTCCACAACAACATCATGCAGTA
>JAAGKR010005584.1:30145-49688 GCA_011419295.1 Clarias macrocephalus
TTCCTATTACCATCCCAGGGAGTTTTTCCTTGCCACCGTCGCCCTCGGCTTGCTCATCAGGGACAATCTTATCATCTTGATTCATACACATTGCATACAGACTTACTTCTTTTTATTGTGTAAAGCTGCTTTGCGACAATGTCAATTGTTAAAAGCGCTATATAAATAAAATTGACTTGACTTGACTTGATGAGGATTGGCGGAAGTGACGGGAAACACACACCATGGAGCAGCTGAGATGAAGCTGAAGGAAACAGACTTGAAAAACTTCTGGGAAACAAAAAATACAGGTAAGTAATGCGGTAAACATACACTTCTTACGTGTGATCTCGGAGATTCGGTCCACTTTCGTTAATACGAGCCTGGACAATGAGTGCAGCGTGGTGTGCAGTGTGCTTTTATGGGCGTGTGTTGATTGACTTTAGGTGGCGATGGTTAGTATTCCGTTGATAAAGGGCACTGTGTTTGGCTGGTGTCAGAGCCTGGCCCGACTGTGACAGGTACTGTATAGAATATAAATACAGGGCATTTAAGCACATTTTAGTGGATGGATTAAGTTCAATTTTATTTGTATAGTGCATTTAACAATTGACATTGTTGCAAAGCAGCTTTACACAATCAAATGAACTTTGATGCAAAATCAAAAGAGAGAACTTACTTCTAGGTACATGTGATCCTAGAACCAGTACTTATGTCTGGTCAGGATTAAGCAGAAAATAGTTAATTAGCATTCAGTGTCTTATGTCTGAGCATACCCTCTAATATAAAACAAAAGTTTTGATGAATCAATATCTCTTCATGTTAGCCATAAAGGTAGAGAATTCCCTTTTAGAAGGAAGGAGGGAGGGAATTCCAGAGCTACTAAGAAAGTACTGTCCACCCCCCAAAATGTATATCTTGTTCTAGGCACTTCGAGCAGTACATGATTAGAGGACCTCAGAGTTCGGCCATGGGTGCGCAGATAGATAAGGTTGTTTAAATAGATTGGGGCCATACCAGACAGGGATTAAAAAATACATATATATAAAAAGAAAAGTATTAAATTCTGTATAGTACCAGAAGCCAGTAGAGAGAAAAGGAGAGAGGTGATGTGTGCACACTTATTGGTACACAGCAAAATCCTTAGTCTTGAATTAGCACCCAGAGTGTTGATTTAACACTTTCAGAGTACATTCGTGACCATTAGGTCATATATAAACACTTGGGGTGTTAAATCAACATTGGGAATTTTGCAGTGTACCTGTTAAAAGCCAAACTGCAGCGTTCTGCAAGAGGACTGAGTAATGTCTAATTAAAGGCCGCTGCAGATATAAATTCTGGAACTTATAAAAGCATGAATGCCTTTTTCCACATCCAGCATTGTTGGGTGCTTTAAGATATGTCTCTATACTGGCTCAGCCCCAGCTGGGTATGACCACTGCTGCCCCTGCTACTACTCAGCAAAAGCATAGTTAATATAGCTAGTTAATATCTGGTGTAAAAGAAGAGATTTATTTGTCTAACACCACGCAGCATGTGCATGCATGTCAATCTTTCTATCGGGTTTCTCGGGGTAGTTGCCATGGGTCTGCCGCAATGTTTGAAAATTTTCAAACACCAAATGCGGTGATTTTACTCATGTGGTCCATGTGGTGAGAATATAAATATTCAAATATTTAATGCATTTGTAGCCGGTAACTGTCATGAACTAGGTATAATTTACAAGTAGTTCTAACTGTTGTAGATTGTTGTGGGTTTACAAAGGGTAGGCACAGATGCAGAGGGATTGATAAAGAGTCTTTATTTACACAAAACATCAAAACCTTCGATCTTCAAACACAGGCGTGGGGCCTACACAGGCTGAGAGCTGGAACAAAAGGAGACATGGAGCTGACCCTAACCAAAAAACACAGACTAGGGACAGGACTAGGGACGAGGCAGGACTAAAGAAACTAAGAGACTAGAGACTGAACGGGTTAGTGGTTAATTGAGTTAGTTACTAAACTGTATTGTTACGTTTGGTTGATGAGCTAACCAGGTTAGTATCTACAGGTGTTACTGGCTAACCGGGTTAGTTACTGACTTACCATGGGAACCAAGACATAAAAGGCTAGGCACACATGAGGCTAATCCACACTAGTAGCTAAACCTACTAGAGACAATAACCACTAGTGGTCAATTCAACTACAGGCTAAACCTACTGGAGGCTAAGCCTACTAGCAGCTAACCTTACTAGCGGCCAGAGCCTACTAGCGGCTAAACCTACTAGTGGCTAAGTCAAGTCAGTAAAGTCAATTTTATTTCTATAGCGCTTTTAACAATTGACATTGTCGCAAAGCAGCTTTACACAATAAAAAGAAGTAAGTCTGTATGCAATGTGTATAAATCAAAATGATAAAATTGTCCCTGATGAGCAAGCCGAGGGCGATGGTGGCAAGGAAAAACTCCCTGGGATGGTAATAGGAAGAAACCTTGAGAGGAACCAGACTCAACAGGGAACCCATCCTCATCTGGGTGATAACTGATAGCATGGATTGATCAGCATAATAATGTGTACTGGAAGTTCAGTGTAACAGGAGATGTGTTAAAATTAAAAGGAGTCCAGTTTGTTCCTGGAGGCTCAGGTAGACTGTAGGAGATTCCAGTCCTGAGCTATTGAACAACTGAAGTCACAGGTCCCCAATCGATGATAGGACAGTCTTAATGGAAACCATCCCCAGCCACCATGCGAATCCAGCCAGACCACACGGGGCATCCATGCGACAAGATCTCCAACCAGAAGCAGGACTCCAGGACGGGTTAGACGGGTCCAGAGGGCAGAGGGGTCTGGATCACTGGCAACTCAGGAGCGAACATGTATAGCTCGACAGAGAAACGGAGAGAGGGAAAGGAGAGAGGGAGAGAGGAGAGAGCAGAAAAGGAGAGAAAAGAAAATAAGGAGAGATGGCAGTTAGGTATGGTCACAGTCAACATGTATAAGGTGAATGTATATTAGTGCAAAGTTCAAGCAGGGACTCCGGCAGGACTAACCATAACAGCATAACTAAAAGGGAGAGCCAGAAGGAAACACAAACATGAGGGCTCCCTGAGATGTAAAGCAACCAATCACCTCACCGTCAACAAACCTGAGTGAACAATGAGAGTGGGGAGGACAGCATCTAAACATACCAGTTCACCAGAATACTCTACGTCCATGAGTCCCCCAGATCTGCTCCTTTACCTAAGGTTAATCTATTTACAAAAATGCTTGGCTAAATAAATAAGTTTTCAGCCTAGACTTAAACACTGAGACTGTGTCTGAGTCCCGAACATTAATAGGAAGACTATTCCATAACTTTGGGGCTTTGTAAGAAAAAGCTCTGCCCCCTGCTGTACTTTTAATAATACGTGGTACTGGCAGGCAGCCTGCATTCTTTGATCGAAGTAGGCGTGGCGGATCGTAAGACACTAACAGTTCACTCAAATACAGTGGCGCGAGCCCATTTAGTGCTTTAAACGTCAAAAGTAGTATCTTAAAATCGATGCGAAATTTCACAGGGAGCCAATGCAGTGTAGATAAGATAGGGGTGATGTGCTCGTATCTTCTGGTTCTAGTGAGGACCCTCGCTGCTGCATTCTGCACCAACTGAAGCTTGTTTATACACCTAGTTGAACAACCAGACAGTAAGGCGTTACAATAGTCCAACCTAGAGGTGATAAAGGCATGAACTAATTTTTCTTGCATCATTTAGTGCCAATATGTTTCTTATCTTGGCAATATTTCTAAGGTGAAAGAAAGCTATCCTGGTAATATTATCTACATGTCACGAAAGGCTGGAATCTATAATCACGCCAAGGTCTTTTACTGTTGCACTTGATGGAACAGAAAGGCCATCTAAAGTTACAGTGTGATCAGAAAGCTTACTTCTAGCTACTTGTGGTCCCATGACTAAGCAGGATTAAGCAGAAGAAAATTAATTAACATACAATCTCTTATGTCCTGCACACACTGCTTCTTTTGCTTACATTGTATGTTCTCATGCATATACTGTGCTTCAGGATATAATATCACCTATATATCACCTTCTTATCTGTTCATGCTTTACTTCACACTATCTTCATGCCACTTTTACAAAAAGAGTCAACTGAAATGGGAACAAAAAAGGAAAAATCTGCAAAAACATAAAAGTCAAACAGTGATAATATAAAACTAAATTAATGAAAAAATAAGCAATACCATACTTTACAAAAATGTTTGCAAAAATCATCATTATGATATTCTCCTTTTTTTTTTTTCTTTTTTTTTTTTACAAGACTGTTAAAGACCTCAATCAGACTCCATAGCTGGATGATGGTTTTGACCCAGTCAGGAAAGCTATGCTTTTGGGGACAGAAATCTTTTTACCTTCTCTCACCGGGCAATGTTTGCTTCAGGGCAGTGTTCATAAACAGTATACTGTATACAGAAGGTGTACACTGAAGTGTATTGAAGGTGTGGCTTTAACAGTACGCCCTCTGGCTGTTTAAGGTGGGGTTTTTTTCTGTTTGTTTTTGATTTTGTTTGTTTGTTTTTTGTATAAGGCTATGATCTTCTTTATATCATGAGCATGTCAGAAAGATGATATTATGAAACAGATTATTTCACGGAAATAAATATGAATATGAAAAATATGAATGTTACAACATTATCAAGACCTTTTACTGGTGGCTCAAATGGTTAAGACACTGGGTTACTGATCACAAGATCAGGGGTTTAAGCCCCAGCACTGGAAAGCTGCCACTGTTGAGCCCTTGAGCAAGTCTTCCCTTAACTCTTACACCAGCTATTTTACTGGTATATCTGAAAAAATATATACTGTATAGCAAGTATATGTGGCAAATAATTAAACCTTAATCTTTGATTTGCAGAAAATGCAATAGTGTAATAAAACACTGTTATTAAAAAGGCATATAAAATTATATAAAATAATTTAATTCTGGTACTTAAAATCAGAATTACATCTAAATGGCTAAAGTGTGAAAACTGTTGCTGTATTTTTGTTTCTTTCCTACAAGCCCCTTAAAGGACATCCTCCATCCATCTAGGAACCTCTGTAGTCTAACTAGAGACTGTGAAGGCCAATGGTGGCCATTGTATTTATTTCCATTTTATGACCGTGGTAGGACCTCTGCTCAACAT
The DNA here is from genome assembly GCA_011419295.1 of Clarias macrocephalus. Taxonomy (NCBI): domain Eukaryota; kingdom Metazoa; phylum Chordata; class Actinopteri; order Siluriformes; family Clariidae; genus Clarias; species Clarias macrocephalus. Next base: position 35,283 of record JAAGKR010005584.1, read on the forward strand.
CCACATACCTCGAGCAATTTGGGAACACCGGTTAGCCTAATCAGCATGTCTTTGAACTGTGGGAGGAAACCCACCAAGCTCGGGGAGAACATGCAAAGTCATTGCACACAGACCCAAAGACCCTGGAGGTGCAAGATGACAGTGCTATCCACTAAGCCGACATGCAACCTTAAGGGACATAGCAGAAATATGAAAATGACATAACATGAGAAAAAATCCTTAGGAAAAAAGATCAGTGAGAGTATATCCGTGTCAGTATAAGAATAGCCATTGCTAGACAATTACTTTTTCTTTGTGATTATTCCTTTGTAAAGAAGGATTGCAACTCTGTTAGCAAGCCAAGGTTGAGGTAAAAAAAAATCCCACCTTCACCATTATGATTTGTTAGTAATAGTTGTGGTTTTGCCAAATTTTTTAATTATTAGATTTTAACATTAGTCTTTTTTCACATTTATGTACAATTATGTGATTTATAAATAATGATGATTATTAAAATTGCAAAAAAGAATGACTGAAAAATGTTTAAAAGATTCTCGCCTTCTGCGATTTCATTGGTTAAAACAATTTGGTCTTGTCAGTGATTGGTAGAAAAATAGATTGCATTTTCACTCACAGTTATGAATCACTCAAGATTTTTCGAGATCTCACAATAAAATGACTATTTTTTTTTAATGTGATATATTTCATAGTTCACATGCATCCTCATCATCAAATTAGAAATTACTTATTCATAAATCACTTACAAAAGTATATTAAGTACACATGAGAAAAGATTACCATGTCGTACTGATGCTCATGACTATTTGTAAACTTATACATAAGATGACATTATTAATGAAATTAGTAATTAAGTACTAATGCAACTAATGTAAAATATGACTTGATTGACTTGAATGGAATACTGTGCTTTTATATATGGAATATAGTGTGGAGTTATTCACTAAATAAATAAATTGTTAAATGTTTCCAGCATTTATCAGGCACTTTTGTCAAGAATGACTTATAGGAAAGCTCAGGAGCTTCTATGAAAAACACATTCAGTTTACTAGGTCAAGGTCTAAGCATGAAGAAAATCTTTGTGAAATTGTATTATTATTATTATTATTATTATTATTATTATTATTATTATTATTATTAGGTTAATTAATTTGGTTTAGCTTTAACTTTAGTAAAATATAGGCAAACTGAGTGGAAATATGCTTGAAATTATAATGATCTACTATATTTAAAAAAGAGACCCGAAAAATATGAGAGAGAGAGAGAGAGAGAGAGAGAGAGATTACTGATAAAAATACAATCAAATTCTGGAAACACCTAAAAGACACCAGTCCCCTCATCCAACTGGTCCTGAGTCACTGGTCCACAATACAACTACCACACACTAACACAGAGCCATCATGCATTTAATAAAAATAATAGACAGGCCAATCATAATTTGACTGTTCTCACAGGAGATTCACTTTCAATATCCTCATTACAATGGCAGCTGGAAGTGGGTGGGATATATTAGGCAGCAAGTTAACCTTTTTTCATTAACCAAGTTAATATGGTGGAAGCAGAAAAAATGGGCAAGTATAAGGATTTGAGTGACTTTGACAAGGGCCAAATTGTGACGGCTAGAGGACCGGGTCAGAGCAACGCAGACATCAACAGCACTTGTGGGATGTTCTCAGGCTGCAGTGGTCAGGACCTACCAAAAGTGATCCCAAGAAGGAATTCCAGTGAACTGGCAATGGTGTCATGGGTGGCCATGGCTTACTGATGCACATGGGGAGGAAAGGCTGGCCCGCATAGTCCGATCCAACTAGAAGTAGATCAGTAGTGTGTGATATGATATGATGTGTCAAAACACACAGTGCATAACTGTTACGATGGCAAAAGGGGGGATCTACTCAATATTAGGTGGTCACAATGTTATGGCTGATCAAGGTATCACTCTTACTCATCGTCTATCCCGCTTTTTCCTGTATACAGTTTTGCGGGGGCCTGAAGCCTATCCCAGGAGACTTAGGGGTACACCCTGGACAGGGTACCAATCCATCACAGGGCACACACACTCATTCACATACTACAGGCTAATTAGCGTGTGGACAATCTGCATGTCTTTGGACTGTGGGAAGACACCCACCAAGCACGGTGAGAACATGCAGACCTGAAGCAGGAACTGAACCCTTGAAACTGGAGGTGAAAGGTAACACTGCTTATTACTATGCCACCATGCCACCTGATCAATGTATATTTATTTATATTAATTATTCTATTTTATACTATGTATAGTTATTTTTCTCTTCTTTCTTACTTAATTTTTTTTTTTAAAAATCTATGTATCCCTGTTATTTTCTTCAGAATTATCTCTAAGATCTGGCTACACGAATACACATACAGTATCCGTCACGCCAATGAAGCTTCTTTTTGAAGCTTGAGAGGGACTTTTATTTTGACGCGTCGTGACCCAGAAGTAGAAACGGTCTGCTTCCGCGTGCTTTAAGAGCGAGAGCCTTTTAAATTTAGGGCAGGATGTTTAACAAGAAAGCAAGGAGGAATTTTAGACAAAGGAGAGACGACTCGAGTGAAGAAGATGAAAAAGAGCAAGTCGGTGAGACTGTGAGGGAAGCGGAAGTGCACAGTGTAAAGCAGCTGAGTGCGCGCAGAGGGATTTCCTGCAGCTCCAAACCCAGCAACACTCCTCCACACAGAGGCACTGAGTCCAGTCCAGAGCACACACAGGAGCCTGAGACATCTCACACTCAGACTAAAGAAGGCAAAAAGTCTTCTCAGAAGAGTCAAACCCTTAGCTTCCTGGATGAAAAAGAAGGTGAGTCTCAGTCTGGGCTTCTAACTAGAGTTCTCCCCTGCTCACAGGTAAAGTACACTAGATGGAGAAATGTATCAGGCCAAACATGTTAATTATTGAATTCGGGTGTTTCATTTAGGCAACTTATCCGCAGTAAAGGGCAACCTTAATGCTTCTGCATACCAAGACATGTTGGACAATGTTATGCTTCCAACTTTGTGGCAACAGTTTAGGGAAGGATCTTTTCTATTCCAGCATGACTGTGCACAAAGCAAGGACTATAAAGACAAGGTTGGATGAGTTCAGTGTGGAAAAAAACTCAACTGGTCCGTACAGAGCCCTGTGACATCAACTCCATCGAGCACCTTTGAGATGAACTGAAACAGAAATTGTGAGCCAGGCCTTCTCGTCCAACATCACTGCCTGACCTCATAAATGCTTTACAGAATGAATGGGCACAAATAAATTCCCACAGAAACACTCCAGAATCTTGTAGACAGCCTTCCAAGAAGAGAGGAAGCTGTTATAGCTGCGAAAGGAGCACCAACTCCATATTGAAGTATGTGTATTTGGATACAGTGTTATTACAGTTTGGGGCAAATACATTTTGTCATCGAGAACCTTGTGAAATCTGTCCCTCTTTTATCTGTGATCTTTGTGTGAGAATTGTGCACTCATCTGACCAGCAGTTGCTCTTTAATTTGTCATATTCCCCTATAAACTGTCCTTGACTGGATAGAGAGCACCTCACCTGATGAGATCTGTTTTGCATCAGCACGTGACGTGCTGACGCGGCAGTGTTATTGGGATTTCCTGTCGCTGTTTGGCCAAGAGCATGTACACCAGCTGAAAACATTACCAAAGGGCTTTATGATGATTAACATGCATGACTCGATTCTCCCTTATGATCAAGAGCACTGGGTTGTGACCTTAATATCGTAAATACAGGTAGTGGAAATTAAGATTCAATGATTTATCAAATGTACCTTACTGCACAGTGAAATTATTATTTTTCATTTCCCAATGACAGATCACGTTCAATATACAACTGGTCTATTAACGAACATTTAGTATGCTGTCTCCACACTCAAGTGGTTATGGATGCAACATGATCATCGATTTTATATATACATATACTATTTTAAAAAATTTGTGTGTGTGTGTATATAAACATCACTTCATTAATACTTGTACTAAATGTAAATGAAGTGACCTTCCAGGTTTGTTACCTGTGAAGATTATAACAACAACAAAAAAAAGGAAGAAACAAGCAAAAAATTATTGCCTGTGATATACTTCAGAAATTCTTTAAGGAAATTCTGGAAATGTTAAAGAATAATGGTGGCTAGTGTTTCTAAAAAAAATATCCATGTGCAATGCAGGTGTGGGCGAGAGTGACTTCAAGTTGAAAAGGATTGTGAACAAAGCTGTGGTCTTCCAGGCTCGCAAAAAGGAAGATTCTCCCATTAAGGTGACAACTTCACAACAAGGTATGTCACGTTACATATTTCAGCGTACTGACTCCATAACCAGAGCTTTCAGAATTTAATCCAAAAATTCTGTTTAGATGTGGAGGACATTAAGCATAAGGAGCAGTCCGAGAGCAGTTCCGCTGAGGACATGTCTCCAGACAGCGATGATGAAACAAACTCTACAGCTTCCAGCACCTCCAGCTCTACTGAATCTTTCAAAACAAAAACCGGTAAACTGAGGCAGGTCTCATCATTGGATTTGAATCACTATTTTATTGATACAGTTTATGATGGGGTCTTTCCTGCTGTAGTTAATATCCCTAATGCTGAGAAGATCCGTGCAGCTAAAGAGCAGAGGAGGAGAGCGAGGGCACAGCGAGACTACATCCCTCTGGAAGCAGATCAGGAAAATGACGTTGAGGATGGAGACAGAGTGCAGGATGAGAGCAATGGAGAACATGGCAGTGATGATGAGCCAGATGATTATGAACGCAGGATCGAATTTGCGCCCAAACCGAAAACACTTAGGGAGCGCATGACTGAGAAAATGGGTAAGGAATGAAAAGTAGATATACAGCAGTGCAGATGCAAGGAGTGTTATGATTTAAACAGCTTATTTTGGGTTTCTTCTGTAATATTTACTTAATTAAGATTTTTTTTAATGCAACTGAATTACAGAAATTCTGTCATTTTAAGCCATTTAAAATAATATATGTATAACATTAAATGCTTAATATACCCTCTATTAATAGTTGAATGTGCATAAACATGTTCTTCTGTCATTTCTAAGATAATTATAATTAGGTAAATGATAATTAACTGTGTTGTATTTGTTACAAGTAAGAGGTGCGTTCAAATCAAAAGGGACTTGTGAAATTTCATAGTGCACACTCTCTTAGTTGCAGTAAAATGTTTGTATAGTGCAAGCATTTTAAAGAAGTTTGTACGTTCACGAAAGTCTGTCACGGCTGAGGTATCTTGGAGCCCAGTGAAGTCGTTCCCGTGAACGTTCATAGTGTGATCCTTGAAAATCGACAGATAACTTGTTACCAACTTGTGGAAGAGACGCATCTGTCTGTGGGAACAGTCTACACAGTCATTCGCAGACACTACTTGCACATTACAAGAACTCGGCTGGGTGTTATTGCAACATCCCTCGTACAGTCCTGATCTTGCTCCAAAGGTTTTGCACATGTCAAAGCCATTAAAGGAGTTCCTGTGAGGTCAGCATTTCAGACCTGAAGCAGACAGCCTGATCATGGGTCCAGCATACTAAGAAAACTTTCTACATTGGTGATATCCAAGCAATAGTGAAACACTGGGATAAGTGCATTAGTTTAGCAGGGTATTATAGAGAGGGGAAAAAATAAAAATTTCACTCTTCTAAATAATTAGTGATTGGTTATTCTGCACCATCAAAAGTCTCGGTTTGACTTGATCGCCCCTCAGGAATATTTTTAAAAGTAACTGTCAAAAATCTGTTAAAATATACCATGAAAATCCAAATATCCTCGCTAGGGAGTGGGAGTGAAGGGAGTTTCTCTGATAGCCAGGACGAGGACCAACACCTCTGGGAGGAGCAGCAGATTGGAAAAGGTGTTAAAAGACACCAGGTGATTGTCTTTTATTCATTTATTCTTTGCTTTTTTTTTTTCAAGAAAATTAATTGAATAGCAAAGTTCAAGGTATTAACCTTGAAATATATTTTCTATAACTATGTTTGTTTTCAGAAGCAAATCGGAAATGATTTCAAACCTCTCAGACGAAAAAAAAAGTTTGACATCCCCAAGACTCCTTCTCCAGTCAGCATTGATGTCGTAAAGAAGAGAATCACTGGAAAGTACGTTTTCATTCTTCTTGTACAATATAATTATTAAATATTTTGAAATGTGTTGCATTAATCTGTATTCTAAATTGTATTGATTGGTTTTAAACAAGAATATTGCCTAGAGGATGACTGTGTCCCACCTTCAACCTTGCTATCATTAACATACAGCGTATAAAATATACCAGTGTACCATGATCAGTCATTAATCATTGGTCTTCCATAAAGGTGCCCAACTAAATTCCTTAAAAATATCTCAACTAGGTCCTTAAAAACATATTTGCTTCTGCAAAAAAATTGCAGAATTTGGGTTAAAAGCATGCAGATCTCTACCACATTGTCCTGCAGTAAAGACCTATGCTCCCAGATCATAATTCCTCCATCCATGTGACCCAAGTCTTAACCAATAAGTCAAATGACTAGCAATCTATAGATTTATTTTCTTTTACATGCATGTCTCTAGGCTTGAATCTCTAAAGGAGGTGCGGAGAGCTCATGAAGCTGAGCTCAGGAGGATGCAGCAGGACATGGAGAGTGCGAGGAGTGCTGTAGAGAACCTAGAGAACCATCCTGCTGACAGCCAGCTCCTCTTCTATCGCAACATGAACACTTTCACCCAGAACCTAGTGGAGTGCCTGTCTGAGAAGGTCAGGAGAACATAACATGTACCTCATACCTCCTACCACGTACATCAGGATTAATCCCAGGCTTGACTTTTGGAAGTTGGAAGTGGTAATTTTTAGATCTCATTAATGCAGTGTGTTATGATTGTTATAGATCCAGCTGATAAACTCCGTGGAGCTGGACATGCACAATCTGTATATTGACCAGGAGGAGGCGCTGTTGTGTCAGAGAAGAAACACAGTACAGGAACGCTCTAGACACCTCCAGCAGTTAACATGTAAGTGGAAGGCTACTGCATTACCCGCACATGTTCATTCCGCTTAGGAGGTATTTTTGATGTCTGTGTGAATTACTATGTGTCTGTAGGATTACACAAAAAATGGTCTCTGAGAGCATTAGTGACGATCCTTCTAAAATGCAGAAATTTCTAATTATATCTTTCAATAAAAATTTAGAACAACTTCAGTGAAAAAGTAGAATTCTTTAAAAATTTTCACATGAATTTTCTGAGTTCCTTAGTATGAGGAGCAATTGGGACATTTACAGAAGACTTCAAGCACAGTACAGTGAGACTCTCAAAACATTTGAATAGTGGAAACATTTTAAAGAAGGTCGTATGTCAGTGAATGACGATTACAGCCGAGGTGGCTTGGTGACTCCTAAAAGTTTCTTAAAAATTTTGTTTCGTAAAAATCAGTGCATAAATTTGCACCAACTTGCAGAAGAGACGCAACGGCAACTGTACACACAACCATTCCCAAACACCATTTGCACATTACAGGAACTCGGCTGGGCCTGACCTTGCTCCCACATATTTTGGGCCATTAAAGGAGTTCCTGGGATGCCAGAATTTGCAACAGAATGAGGCAGTCTGATCATGACTCAGCGTACTGAGAAAACTTGAAAAATCTGCCTTGTTGGTATCCAAGCACTAGTGAAATGCTGGGATAAGTGTATTAGTTTAGCGCGGAATTGATTTGATTGCAAAATCTAAATTCCTGGTTTGATTTTAACACCCCTCGTATTGTGTCTGCCCCTTTTTGCTTTAATGAACTTGATCCGTCATGGACTGTACAAGTTTGGATAAAACCTTATGTCCATTTTAGATCAAATTCTAAGTGTCCTCTGAATAAATGCTACATGAGGAGAATCTAACCTATTGTACAAAGCAGTTTGGTCGCAATCACAATGTTCACACTTTTTATACAGGGGCCTAGAAATAGTAAATATTCAAGATTAATTCTAAAAACTACAGTTCTGGATTTTGAAAAAGGCCTCAGACTTTTGAACCTCAGACTTTTGAACCTCACTGTATGTGCTGGGTGTCTCATTATTTCAGCTATAATTAGTCATAACTACTGGTTAATACTTGGGAAATTCACGAGCATCTCTGATGGTTCTCACTCTGAATCCATTATTGTTTTATTGCACTCATTCACCACAGCACTCTTGAAGATTTCTCATCCTCCATTAGGAAATGATTAATCATTTATATCCTATAACGTGTCCTCCTGTAGACAGCACTAATCCACCAAGCAATGGAGAAGCACTGGGGAAAACCAACACAGCTCAAGACAGGTGAGAGATGATTCAACATGATGCATAAATTAATTTCTTAATGCAGCAGGAACATATATTGAGAAACAATTCAACGTGTAGTCAGGCTATGCAGCTTTATATTGGCATGATTCGGTTCGACTCGGCTTCTTGGAGAATAGGGTCACTGCAAATCAGTTCGATGTTATTTTTACGTATCACTTTATTCTTATGATGACACATTTCTATCCTGATGGGAGCGGTCTCTTTCAGGAAGACAATGTCACCATCCGCAGGTCATGAGGGTTCACCGAATGGTTTCATTAGAATGGAAATAATGTAAATCATATGCTGTGGCCTTGTCAGTCAGTAAACCTCAACCCAAGTAAAAACCTTTGGAAAAAGATTTTGGACTTCGGTGTTTGACAGCGCTCTCTTTCACAATCAACAAAACAAGAGTTGATGGAATATGTTTTATATATTATTCCAGTAGTTTCAGAGAATTTGTTTTTGTGGCTCTAGGTGTCCAGCTCTTCACTAACGCGTGGTGTTTTTTTTTTTTTTTTTTTTTTTTTGTCAAGTAAATTTTTTACATGTTGTTCTGTAAACTGTTGCATGATCTATAAATCTCTAATCATATTCCAGTGAGCTGTTAAAAGAAGAATGTGGGAGCATCCCGGCAGATTTGGAACCAACAGCAGAACAGGAGGCAGAATTGCAGAGTAAAAGAAGTGCGTCTTTACTCCAGATTCTATGTATTAAAATTATCGTATCAACTTTTGACAGCACATTATACATTATACACATGATAAAATAGTTTTATTCATTTACTAGATACACTTCATCTAGTACATCTTCGCTACCCGTGGGCTGAATGTGATGAAACAAAGTCTATATGTTACCTCAAGCTCGGCCAAATATACATGAAAAACTCAATTAAAATTAATTCAGTAGTTTCTGCGTGATGTGTGCACAAACAGACAGACAGACAAAAAAAAAAACATATAGTTCTATTACTCATCTTGTGTCCCTAAAAAAAAAAAATCCGCCAGACACACCAACTTTGCATTTTTGTTATATGGATAGATATGTCACTGCAGTGCTAATATGGAATCTCTGTCTCTATCTCAGAGGAAATACTGAAGAGAAATGAGGAGATTTTTGCTGATGTTCAGGATGACTTCTCCGATGTGAAGAAAATCCTGTCCAGGTTTGACGAGTGGCGTGTCTCGTTTCCAGAGTCTTATACCAACGCCTACATCAGTTTGTGTCTTCCTAAACTCCTGGCTCCTTTGATACGACACCAGCTCATTGACTGGAACCCTCTCAAGGTATCATACTCCACACACAGTTTCTCACTTTACATAGTAAATGTGTGGGTTTTTTGTTTGCTACCACTGACGGATCATTTTGCTACCTTGAAAGCAAGGATTGTTCCCTAAATAGACAGAGTGATTCAAAAAAGTTTAACACTTGCGTATCATTACAGCACTAGGGAATGATTAACATCCATACATGCCATAACCTTTCTTCTTTGCTCAAACTCAGTCTGAAAAACTGTAATGTTTTCACAAACTTTCTTATTTTTTATTGTAAATATTATTACTTTAGGCACCCAAATTAAAACCTTGTCCTTTGATCATCATTTCTAACTACTTTTCCAACCCCATGAAAAATAACAGGATTACAGAACTATAGGCTCTACTTCTCAGGTATTGTTACAGATTTGTGATTTTTTTTTTCCCCCTATGCTTTCACCATCAAGGGAAACCTTGTGAATAAATGTATACATAGATAAATAAATGAAAAATGTCAGACCTTGTTTTTCCACTTATGAAGTGATACAGCAACAGATTTGGCCTTAATCCAAAGATATTATAAGAAGACTAATCATCCAAAGAACAAAATATTTAAAATAAAGCATGGTGGTGGCAAAACACTATGGTTTTGGTTCTCTTCAGTTGGGGCAGTGGATTATGGATAGCGCCAAATAACAAAAATCTATTTTGGCATGAAACCTGCAGGCCTCTGTTAGGCAGAGCTGAAAAATGCAGGTTCCATCACAATACATTCCCAAAGCACAAATCCATTATGTCAAAGAAACGTCTTCATTTTGGAATCCAGATCTAAATCTTGTTGAAAGATGTGAAGAGATCTAGAAACAGTTTGACTCCCTCACAATTTGAAAGATAGTTTTTAACAAGGCTTCTGCGCTGTGCAACAGTAAAGTGTTCGTTCGCCACAAACATCCAGCGATCTCGTAATTATCCGTGATGCTAGAGCCAGAGGACTCTCTGGGAGTCCAGAGTGCAGCTTGACCGCACTCTCACATCAATTATGGTGACAATATACGATCATAGATGTCTGTGAACTCATGCAAGCAGTGGGGCGGATAGAGATTTCCTCCGAGTATGTTGTGTCATCCCCAACATTGCTTGAGCGAGGGTGCAGCCAGCTGGCGTCACACATCTCGGACATCATGGTCTTTGCCCTCCCTGATTGGTAGTTGTCACGTTGATGGTAGTGTGCTGAGAGATGGGTGGAATTCGGGAAAATGCAACTAAATTAGTGAAAAAATCTAGGAACACAACAAGGTCAAATGTCTGCAGTTTTTCTTTCATTTAGTTTGAAGCATAGGTTAAGGGTATTTCCACCATATAAGTCTTGGGAATAGATTAAAAGCATTATAGATGCGTTATGCTTTTCTCAGGCTGACGGTGAAGATTTTGAAGCACTTCCATGGTACGCTGCTGTCGAGAAATTCTGTCATGGACAAGGCTATGAAGAATGTGAGAATGCTGATGAGAAAACGCTCCCTGCGATCGTGGAGAAGGCCATCCTGCCCAAAATCCGAGGTAAAACCCAAGTTCTTACTCGCCACATAATATGCAAATTGTTTCACCTTTTAAGTACGCTGTATTCTGATGTCTATAGTGCTCTTATACTTTAATATCAAAGCACTCGTGTGTGTGTGTGTGTGTGTGTGTGTGTGTGTGTGTGTGTGTATTCTTATAAAAATAATTAATACAAAATTTAAAAATCAACCTGCACTTTACCTTTGAAAAGAATTGTGGCTGGTGTGAGACAAGAAAGGAGAGGAGGAGGGGGGTGACTTCTTTAACAAGGAACCTCTCTAATAACATTGCTTTGGCAGAAATGTGACGTTGCATTGTTGTTAAATAGAATAATCTCCCGCACTGCTACAGCCTTTTTAACCTTTTTCTTCACAGTGGCCATTGTTGCAGTAAAGTTACTAAAGAACAGTCTTGGACACAAAATTAAAAAATGCTTTACGCATATGGCACAACATGGTTACAATGTTATAGTGAAAAGTACATGTGCGCACAGTAGTTGACTATACGAGACTGAGACTGAGCTTGGGAGACGATTACCCACAATCCCGAGAGAGTGGGAAAGAGAGAAAAACCTTTGGCTCAGTTGTGATCACAAGACACTCGGGGAAAAAATTGCAAAAGTGCAGCGTACAACTCGTATTTCAAGACCTCATTCGTTTATCAAGTTAAAATGTATTAAAAAAATTTTTTTTTTTTTTTGCTCAACTTGCAAAACACTTCCACTGTATGACTATTGAAGGCTTAAATCTGAATGGTCAGAAGATTACGTTTCTGTACCAGTACTGTTTGGACAATTACTGCAAGGCAAAGCACATGTGGCTTTTTCTAATACTTTGTTTATATGGTAACCCAAAAGGTAAGGATGCTATTGGTCTGCTATTGTTTTCTTTACTAGTGCATGGACTTGTATGGTGGATGCTCTTTGCAAATAAGTTTAAAAACTGTGTGTAATGTTTAATTGGATGTAGTGAAGTGTTCTATGAGGCATGTTTGGAAGGAGTCTTTTTAATTTAAAGTAACGGTAAACAGGAAAGTGTTCAGGATGTTTTATTAGCTGATTAAGTTTATTACACAGAGTGTTGAAGTGCAAGGTTCTTTATTTGAAAAAATAAGGTTGTTTTGAAGGAGGAATTAAACATGATGTTGGATTACATTATATGTTGATTATTCATTAAAAAAAAAAAAAAAAAGGAAACCTTAATACCAGGTCAAGGTTGAAAAATGTACATGGTTCAGTATTTATTGTTTTTGAATGTGTACATGTCATACAATGCCACTACACTCTGCTCTTTCTATTTAGAAATGTCTTAATTAATCCATTAGTTTGCTTGTTTTACCTCCAAGGTTTTGTGGAGCTCGTGTGGGACCCTTTGTCTCTGAATCAGTCTCAGTGTCTGACGTCACTTTGCAAGAGGATCCAGGAGGATTACAGTGTTTTCGATGGTGAACAGAGCAAGCCTGTGAAGGTATCGATCTACAGAATTTAACAGCACTGGTGATGTAAATGGTCTCTGCCGTTAACCTCTAATGTGATGTATACGATCCCTCGCAGGCTTTTCTAGAAGCTGTAATCCAGAGACTCAGGAGTGCTGTGGACAACGATGTGTTCATCCCTCTTTTTCCGAAAAGGTAAGGATGCAAATGGCTGATTTTTTCTACAGCACCTCAATACTGCAACGCTTGCTTTGTATTAAATTTTGTGTAAATATTATTTATTGATGGTAATTATTAATATTATTTCTAACAAGGCGGCTTAGTGGTTAGCACTGTCGCCTAGCACCTCCAGGGTCCGGGTTTGATTCCTGGCCGGGTTTGATTCCCGTCTCTATCCTGCGTGTTCTCCTCGTGCCTGGTGGGTTCTTCTGGGTACTCGCAGTCCAAATATATGCAGATTAGGCGTTCCCAAATTGCCTGGAGTGTGTGTGAATGAGTGTGTATGTGTGTGCCTTGCGATGGTTTGACACAAGGTGTACTCCGCCTCGTCCCCTCAGTTTCCTGTTATAGGCTCTAGGCTACCCATGATTCTGTATACAGGATTAAGCAATATAGATGATGAGTGAGTGATTATAGCAGGGTGTATAGTCTTTTATCACGTTGCAAATAGACATTTTATGGATACAAGGCTTTGCAAGCTAAACAAATTCATCCAGTTTCTTTCCATCCAGATTCACAGCTGATATTTTTAACAATATTACTGTATGTGGTTGTAAAAATTTTGTGATTGCTCTAATTGCTGTTTAACAGGTTGTAAAATATAAAATTGTGTAATTTCATGTACAGAAGATGTACATGAAAACACCATAAAAAAAAAAGTTTTAAGAAAAAAACAAGGTATTTAGACTTTTTTCCCCTTAGAATTCTGACTTTATTATTATTATTATTATTATTATTATTATTATTATTATTAAATAATAATAATAATAATAATAATATGTGATCACTAAGGCCTAAATCTTCCCTCATGTATGAGGATGAGTCAAATAAAAACATTGTTTCACATTTGGCGGCACGGTGGTGTACTGGTTAGCACTGTGTACAGGATAAAGCGGTATAGACGGAGTGAGTGACTGTTTTACATTTTTCATAACAAATTAATAAATTGTTCTTGCTCTACACATAAAATGAGGACTGACTTGCAACTTGCAATTTAGAACATGGACAAGATCACTGCTGCTCTCACACACACACACACACACACACACACAATCATTTCACTTGATGTTTAACCCGTATTGCTGCTGTCATACCCTCATGCCACCTTTCTATAGTTTTATATTTTATGTACTTTTTGGTATACAATTACGCTTTGTATATTTCTATTTTAATTATTTCATTATAACTTTCGTAAGTCTGTACATTTGTAGATTTGTACATTCCATTCCAAATATTTATATTTTATTTTTTTACCAGAAATTCTATCTTTACTTTAATTGTGTTGTTCTTGTACAATTTTACTTTTTATTGTAGTTTTATTTTTCCATTTTGGTTCACGGGCAGTGATATAAGCGTTTCACACACATTTTATATTGTGTTCGGTTCTGTACTTGACAACAGATGTCAAAAATTAACTAGAATTTTTAGTATCAGGATAGTGCATAATTCTTAGATTTCTACATAATCTTCGTTTTATTTAATGCAAGTTTTTTTTTTTCATTATTTTATTAATTTATTTTTACTCATCCTCATACAGGAGAGAAGATTTAAACATCAGTAATCACTTGTTTATATTTTTTCCTTCTAACACTTTATTACATTATATATTTTGTTGTGTCTTTTAGTTATTTGGATGACAAGACTTCC
>JAAGKR010005585.1:0-12500 GCA_011419295.1 Clarias macrocephalus
GAAAGGGGGGGTAAAGACACACCGCTGCGTCCTGGGGGGGGGTAACATGGGGGTATTGGGGCATGTCCCAAACTAGAGGTACTGTATGACATCACAGGGTGTGTGTGTGTGGGGGGGGGGGGAGACAGCAGGGTTCCTCTTTCATGTGCTGACATTCACACAGCAGAGCTGCAGACCAATTTAGCACCGGAAACACACACACACTCACACACACTCACACACACTCACACACAGAGAGACTATAAGATAAAAGTCTAAAACCACTCACAGTGAAATCATCATCATTATCCTGTGTGTGTAATTATAAAAAGCAGACTGATAGGCAAGAGACGTGTGTGTGTGTGTGTGTGTGTGTGTGTGTGTGTGTGTGTGTGTGTGTGTGTGAGAGAGAGAATCAGACGTGCAGTAACACACGTAAAAACAACAAACTCACACACACAGTTTATTCTGGGTGACAGGTTTGCCAACAGCCACTCCACAAACACAGAGGAGTGTGAGTGTGTGTGTGTGTGTGTGTGTGTGTGAGGGGGGGATATAAATAGAAGCGCTTTATGAAGATGGTGAACTGAGTACACACACACACACACACACACACACACACACACACACACAGTTAAAGCTCACACACTGAGTCACTGCACAACACAAGCACATCAGCAACGTCCCCGAATTAGCGTCCCCCTGCTGAGGGGAGGAGCTACAAACCCTGCTTCCTGACCCCCACACACACACACACACACACACACTCTCTGCAGAGTCCTGAGCATTACATAAGCTCTACCTAAGCTGACTGTTTGGAGGAAGTTTAAACTCTCTGATGTCAATCAACACAAAAGAAGATCTAGAACAACACAGTGATGAGATCAACACACACAAACACACACACACACACACAGACACACACAGACACACACAGACACACACAGACACACACAGACACACACACACACAGCTAATCCCCAGACCTGACAGTCCAACACAAGGAAAGGAGACGAGTCCATGAAAGAGACGAGGACATAATCCAGTGTCATGATGCAAATTATTCAAAACAACCACTGTGTCATGTACGACACAAACACAGACAAACAGACAGACAGACAGACAGACACACGGTCAGACAGACAGACACACGGTCAGACAGACACACACACACACGGTCAGACAGACACACACATGGTCAGACAGACACACACAGACACACACTGATACACAGACAGACACACACACACACACACACAAACCGGCCCTCAACTTGTAGAATTCACTCAGAATGTCTCTTAATGTGTCTGATAATCTGTTGGGATTATTATTAATAAATCATTAGGGCGGAGTCAGGAGAGTCTGGAGCCTCAGCCGAGCAAGACGGGCCGCGAGCGAGACGGGACCGACCTACAACCGGTCACACTTCTACTCTTACACCTCTACACCCTGTCTGTCTTTCTCACATGGTCGGTCCTCTCTCGTCTGTCCTCTGCTGGACTGTCTCAGGGTGAGCATGAGGAAGTGAAAACGAGACGTGATGGTATAAATAAAGCAGAAAGAGCCCTTCAGTGACCTTCAAAAACACACACAGGGTTATAACGAGTCTCACTCCTGCACCGCTGCATTCAACAACCCCGGGTTAAAAACTACCCCCGGAGCACCCCGGACCCGGGCAGAGCAGAGTCTCCATCAGCTCCATCAGCACCATCTCACACACACACACACACACACACACACACACACACACACACACACACATCAAATGTCAACCACTGCTAGAAAACCTGACGTCCGGAAATCGTTGCAGTGTCCAGACCGGCTGAATTTCTAATTACTAGCAAAGACACAGAAAAACAACAAACAAAGAGTCTCACTCTGTCCTCACCCTGCTCACTCTCATCACTAATAATCACCTTCACTCTCTATACTCTGTTCTCACCCTGCTCAATCCACATCATTCATCATCACTCTCATCACTACTAATCACTCTCCACATCACTCTGTCCTCACCCTGCTCACTCTCAGCACTAATAACCACTCTCACTCTCTACACTCTGTTCTCACCCTGCTCACTCCACATCATTCATCATCACTCTCATCAAAAATAATCACTCTCACTCTCATCATTCTGTCCTCACCCTGCTAACTCTCATCACTCTGTCCTCACCCTGCTCACTCTCATCACTCTGTCCTCACCCTGCTCACTCTCATCACTCTGTCCTCACCCTGCTCACCCTGCTCACTCTCATCACTCTGTCCTCACCCTGCTAACTCTCATCAAAAATAATCACTCTCACTCTCATCACTCTGTCCTCACCCTGCTCACTCCACATCATTCATCATCACTCTGTCCTCACCCTGCTCACTCTCATCACTAATAATCACTCTCTCACTCCACATCACTCTCCTGTGTCCACACTACTACTGGTCTCCGCTGAGGGAGTAAAAGTGGAGGTGGTGAGGGGACATAAACACCTAGAGCTAATGCTACTCTGTGGCGTGTCTCTACACACCCCCCCCCCGCCCCCCCATCATAATGCCCCCCTTCCTCACAATGCCCCCTCCCCTCCCCTCCCCTCCCCTCACTCTGCTAGCATGCTAACTAGCAGAGCGCTAATTCAGGAGCAGGTATAAAGCTAACCCTTTAGCCTCTTTTCCTCACACAGCGAGGTTTAGCTATTTCTCTCTCACACACACACACACACACACACACACACACAGAGCGCTGCCGGAGATTAAAAGCCTCCCCGGCGTCCCTGACACACTCGTACCGCACACAGAGCTCCGCGTTACCTGTGAAAGTGTCTCGGCCCTCCAGTCGGTCAGACCGCAGCGAGCAGCTTCAGCGCGCGGCCGCGTCACGATCACAACAGCATCATGCGACGCGCTACACGGAGCCGCGGCTCGAGTTCCTTCTTCCTTTCGCTACTGACCTCGGATCAGCGCGGATCAGCTGTACCGCACTGCCTGGTGTATACGCGCACGCCGACTGTCTAATGACCGCCGATCCGCGCTCAGCGCGCGCAGACCCCACCGCGCTGCCTGGAGTATAGGAGCCCATAAATTCAGTGCGCACAGCCTGGAGCATAAGCGCACTCCAACTCTCTACTGATCTCTGATCACTGCTCTCAAGCCTTATCCGCAGAACCGGAAAGCTATTTCTGCTGACCCCCGATCAGCGGCCACTACACTCGGTAGTGTAAAGCCCACGCGACCTTACTTCTGACCTCTGATCAGTAATCAGGGCATTCAAGCCCCTACCGAACACCCTGGTGTATAAGCGCACCTCAGTTCTGATCTGGTCTGACATTTTAAACGTTCTCTCACAAATATGCGTTTTTGTTTGTGTGCAGATAAACTAGTGACAATATAACACATCACGTCTTATGATATAAAAGTGTGTAACGTATAAACGTATACTTTGTGGGTTTCTGCGAGTTCTCCAGGATCTACAGCTGGGGGCCAAAAGTTTTGAGAACGACACACAGATACAAATTTTCACAGTCTGCTGCGTCAGTGTGTTTAGATCTTAGTGCCAGATGTTACTCTGGTATACTGAAGTATAATTACACACATTTCATCTGAGTCAAAGGCTTTTATTGACGATGGCATGCTGTCAATCACCTCCTTGGCCACCCCCATGACCTGGGGCGCGGCCCATTAATACATAATCAATGCTCGGAGCTTGTTTGTGTCCACTTGTCTCTTGAGGATCGAGCACAAGTTCTCACTGTGATTGAGGTCTGTGGAGCTTCCTGGCCCTGGACCCAAATTTTCCATGTTTTCCACTCACTTATTAATGACTTTTGCCTCATGGTGAGGAGCTCCATCATGGCACTGTTCATCACCAGACTGTTCTTGCATGGTTGGGAGAAGTTGCTCTCTGAGGACGTTCTTTATCCATGTCCGTTCTGAGGTAACATTGTGAGCGAGTCCAGCGACTTGGCTGAGACACGACCTCACACATCACTGGGCTCAGGAGGCTTTACTGTTGGTATGACGCGGGACTGGTGGTAGTGCTCACTGGAGCCTCAATCAATCAGAAAGGGGTCTGATCAGAGAGAATGACTTTACCCCAGTCCTCATCAGTCCATCCCTGTACCTAGTGCAGAATATCACTCGGTCCCTGTCGTTTTTCCTGGAGGGAGAGTTTTCCTTTACTGACCTTCTAGAAACGTATAAAGGTGAGCAACACCACCAGCCTCGTGTCACGCCAACAGTACTCTTTATTTATTTATTTATTTATTTAAGAGACAAAAAGAGCCAAATACACTGGCGGAGCAGACTTCATGAACATTAACATGTGTGTGTCATTCTTAAAACGTTTGCTTTAGGTAGAGAACACTTTCGTATTTCCTCCTCACCCGAGTCTTCCTCATCCTGGTGCTGAAGCTGGACATGAGGTTCTCCTGGACCTGGTTCCTCCCACTGGGGTGAAGGTGGAGGAGCTTCAGGAAGACTGTACGCGTGGTGAAGATGTTGGAGAAGGCCTACATGTGGGTGTGTCGCTCAGGTGTCCACATAATTTTGGTTATATAGTGTAGAGTGTATATAAAAACATTTTTAAATCTCCTTCATCACCTTCTCTTAAAACGAACACAAACTCCAACCACACGCACGTCACCACAGTGAAGTTTAAACTGAAGAAGTGCATCAGAGTGTAGACGACAGCAAATACAGTAAATCTCAAGAACTTTTTTATTACAAGGTTCTTAATTAGATAGAAATCAAACTACACATTTTCTTAGAAAAAAAAAAAGTTACATACACTACAGTGCTGACAAAAAGAAAAAAAAAAAAAAAAAAAGGAAACACAAAACAACCTGGATATAAATAAGCTCTATGGAAAAGCCTGGAGTCATTAAAAGAAGTCTGTCTCGTCTCATCTTAAAAATATATATATATTTATATATGTATATGTTCAGGTCAGCTCTAATACACAACTATAGCCTACAACTTAAAAATATATTATTGGAGGCCCGGTTGGGTTCAGGTCGGGGTCTGTTGGGGGGGGGTTTGTCTCTCTGCGCCCTGCGGCGGGAGCGGTACAGTCGGCCCCGAGTGCTCACGACAGCTCACAGTTACAGGCAGGCACTGAGGAATGTTAGTCGCTACATATGCTGTGATTCCATCGGGTTACGGCCAGACCGCGCGACCTCGCGTCTCACACTGCTGCCGGAGTCACTCGCATACACACTCGCACGCACGCACACTCGCACGCACGCACACTCGGACTCCCGCTCAGTGTCGTCGCTTTGCATCAATAGAAAAAAAAAAAAGAAAATAAAAGGTCAACTGAAAGATATGATCAAATGAAATAAAAGGAGATAAAAGCGAAAAGTTGTTAAAAACATTTATGTACAAATCAGCATAAAAAGTCTTTCTGCTGTTCTCGGGGCGGCGGGCTGAGGGGCTGGTGAGGCCGAGGGTCCTGCGGGGCGACCCTCGGGTGGTGAGAGTCCGAGGCTCTGTCTGGCCAGGAGGGCGTCTGGGGCAGCTGGGGCAGACCCGACTGGTGTAGGACCTGGGACTGGGGTGGAAACGACTGGCACACGACTGGCGACTGGGGCAGACCGCGCGACTGGTGGGGCAGAGCCTGCGACAGGGGCAGAGCGTGGGCCTGGTGGGGCAGAGCGTGGGCCTGGTGGGGCAGAGCGTGGGCCTGGTGGGGCAGAGGCGAGGCAGTCCGACTGTCCGAATGTCCGGAGCTGGTTTTAAGGTTGTGTGAATAAACGTGTTTAGCTGCTGGAGTAGTGTGTGTGTGTTTGGACGTGTTGGACACGTGCGCCTGCTTGCTCGGTTTGAACAGGACGGACGCGTGTCCGTGTCTCCCTGCTGAACTGGAGTGTGTGTGTTTGAGCGATGTCGAGCTGTAGCTGTGTTTGGTTGCCGTCGATGCGTGCGGGTGCTTGGCGGGGGCGGCGCTCAGGCCGAGGGCGGACCGCGCCGCGTGCGTGAGTGAGGGAGCGTGATGGTGCGCTTTGGCTTGGTCTGCCGCGGGAGCCGCTGCCGCACCGGAAGAGGCGGATTTTGACGTCCTGTCCACGAGAAGCTCCGCCTCCTCCACTTTGATCTGGGGCGCAGGGGCGGCGTCTCGGGGCTGCTTGGGGTCTGGGACGGGGGACGAGCTGGGGGCGTCACCCGGAGGTTCCTGTTTGATGCACGCCGAGGGGGAGGGGAGGTTCTTGGTGTCCTCGGCGTCCCTGTCGGCCCGCGGCGCGTCCTGGTGGTACTGTCTGAGGCGGACGTGCCAGGCCAGGCTACACACCGCCGACACCGTCTTGAACTGGTGCACCACGTTGCGCGGGATGTAGTAGATGTCGTTGTCGTACAGCTGGATGCGCGCGTAACGGATGCCCTCGCGTCTCAGCTGGTTCAGCTTGGCGTCGTCCATCCACTGGACACACTGAGGACAAGCACAGAGACGTCTGTTAGTCACAGGCGAATACACTCTGCAGGACCCCACACACACACACACACACACACACACACACACACACACACACACACACACACACACACACGGGCAGTTTAGAGTCACCGGTCCACCTACACGCTTGGTACAGAACGAGAAATCCAGAGAGCTGAGAAGAAACCCAGGTGGAGACAGAAGGCTGAGCTCTCAGGGACGACTAACACAGCGTGTGAGCGTCTCTCCAGGCCGCGTGTCTCGACCGGGTGCGGTGTGTCCTGTTAACACTCTTCCTCTTATAGAGCCAGAAATCATCAAAATTACATCTATACCCTGGATCAGAACTCCTTCAGTGATATCTGTACATTTTGTACACTGGAGGTCTGTCTGGAAAAAAGTCTGTCTGTCTGTCCGTCTGTCAGATTTTGTCTCAGCGTCTCACAAAACTGTCTGGACAGAATTTACTGAATCTCCTGCAGTCCTTCTGTTTCTGCCTGAAGTTTAATCTGCACCATCAGTGAATCTAAATGTTGAGTAAAAGTGATGTTATGAACAGTTATGTGTGGATTTAATAATCTACTTTAAAATAATCTACTAATGCGCTACTGTCTCAATGTAAACACACACCTGCACCAATAGATATTAATTAGAAAAGATAAAGTGAATATTTTTACTGGGATTAGTTCATATTTTCACTTTGGCTGAAATAACAGCGCTGATGTGGTATAAGTGAATTTTAACACGCCGGAGTCGTTTTAAGACAAAACTTCATCTTTATCTGATCGACTTTTTCCATTTCTCATCTGTGATTCTCTCTCCGATTACCGAACAGCGAGTGTATTTGTCTGAGCACCAAAGAAGTTCAACTTAGTGTAAACAAGGCGTCAGATACTCGACCTTACAGAATGTGATTTCTGTGTGTTAATAAGTGAGACAGAGAGACACACAGACATGTACGTGGACTTCAACCTGAAATTATTATATTAATAATATTTTTCTGCATAATCAGTTCTGCAGCTGGACGCAGGAAGATTTTAATCTTTTTCAGGAGAGAAATAATTAGACACGAGACTTTAGTGAGTGTTTGTGGTTCACCAGGAGGACTGGAGTATTTGGAACAGCTCGTCTGGGCCACGACTAATAAACAGTGTTTAGTCTCACACACA
This sequence comes from Clarias macrocephalus, assembly GCA_011419295.1. Lineage (NCBI taxonomy): Eukaryota > Metazoa > Chordata > Actinopteri > Siluriformes > Clariidae > Clarias > Clarias macrocephalus. The sequence continues at coordinate 7,561 of JAAGKR010005585.1, forward strand.
CACACACACACACACACACACACACACACACACACACACACTAACTAAACTAACTGTCGTGCTGCAGCAGTAATGTGTAGTTTTATGACATTACAGCAGACCTGAGTGTGTCCTTTATGAGACGCCGTGTGTCTCCATGGTTCCAGTCGTCTACACTCACCGTGTCCTTACGTCCAGGACGCTCATGTGACGAGCTTGAAGGTGTCCTATAACTATATCTTTGCTCATGACCTCGTGGGTACAGAAGTTCTAGGGCACCTTCGAGCTCCTCTTAACTCCCGACGTCTAGCCGTCACACTCCTCTCACGTGACCACCTGCGGTGTGTGTGGGATGTGATAAACTGCCCTCCGGCCCTGACGCATGACTGACAGCGTATACGAACACCCGGCGGACTGACCTGGGACAGCGGCGGCTCGTGCAGGTCCAGCTGCAGCCGCTGCACGACGTCCATGAAGTCCGCGGCGTGGAAGCAGACCACGTCTTTGGTGATGCGAGGAGGCTCCATGCTGCTGCGCGACACAAACACAGAGTCAAACACAAAGTCCTTATACAGTGTGTGTGTGTGTGCGTGTGTGCGTGTGTGAGACTCACCCCTCCCCACAGTGCACAGCTTTCAGCACCCCCACCGCCGCAGTGGTCTGTCTCTCGAAGCCCTGCCCGATGTGGTCGGCGTGCGCCCGCGTCCGGTCCTCGAACAGCATCTCGCGCGGCTCACTCGCCCGAGGTAGGTACTGCAGGTTCTTAATCTCATTGGTCGACCTGCGAGGAGGAGGGGATCATCATCATCATCATCAGGGAGGGGAGAGAGAGAGAAGACGTGGACACAGTGAACACAGACACACACACACACACACACACACACACACAAAGTGTTTGTGTTTAAATCTATTAAATATTTGAATATTAGAAAAAAAGACCATCACGGAAATGTTAATGAACGGTTCTGAACACCAGTGAAGTGTAACGTGCTCTTCTGGTCTTATTATTTTGTAGAACCCTCCAGGCTCAGATTGCTTCCTCACAGCGAGAGTGATTACAGTGATTACATCTGGGCGGGGCCTCCTGAGTGACTCATCATGCTGCTCCTCTCTCCCTCTAACTTTCCTTTTCTGCCAGGTGTGTAGAACTGAACTTAAACCCTCAGGTGTGTGTGTGTGTGTGTGTGTGTGTGTTGTGTCAGAGTGACGCGATTCTGATCAAACTGGAATTCCGGCTTTACACAGAGGGGGGCGGAGTCACCGAGGGCAACACCCACCCAGACAAACACAGAGCACTGCAGTCGTCAATAAATAAACACACCCCTCCTCAGTCGTGCCCCGTCTCTCTCTCTCTCTCTCTCTCTCTCTCTCTCCACTCTGAACTGAAACTCCTCCCCCACACCTGTGTTACTGCACACCTGTAGGGGGCGCTTCATCCACACTCGTCCTCTACACACTGACGCTTCCTCAGTCACATCTAATAAATAAACATCTACATCTTTCATTCACATTTCTGTGACCCGCGTCTTCACCCTCGACTCTGTTGTGCTGCTGTTTATTCCTCTGTTTGGGGCCCGAGCGCGATGACGTCATCCCTATGACATCATCCCTATGACATCAGCGCGTGTGAGGGCCCTCTTGTTCTTCCAAGGATCGTTATTATTTAACTCTGATCTTGTTGCAGATCCTGGGTGTTACAGTGCTCATGCAGGAGCTCCTTCAGTCTGCACACCCTAACACACACCTGTGCCTGTACTCTCACCCTCTCTATACTCCTCATCAACACACTCTGCTCTGGAGGGGAAAAATAGACGCTCACGGTAATTCATGCCTCACCACACTGACTCTAAAAAAAAAAAAAGAAAAAAACTTTTTATTTTTAATTCTTTTCTAATTTATCTACATTTGTGCTTAAGGTGGTGAAATGGTGCAGTTCCTCAACAATCCTGCAGGTGGAGGACTAGTCCTCTAAACTATTCACCAGGCAGCACAGCGCCCCGTGTGGAAAGAGCGAATTATAAAAAAGAAAAATAAAAAGGTTGAGAATTACAACAAACTCAAATAAATTTTTTAATATCGTATATTTCTGAACGTTTATCGTGATGATGTCCATATCGGCGGGTGAGTGGTGGGTGTGTGTGTCCTGACCCTGCTGCTCGGGTTCGGGAGAGACAGGAGGGTATACCTGGGGTCCTGGGGGATCAAAAGTATTGGAACACGCGCAGCATACAGCAAGCTGAGCCTCTGCCCATAACTACACTGTAGACCTCAAACACACAAGCTTCAGGTGTGTGTATAAAAATAAATAAATAAATAAATAAAAAGAGCTACTGATCTGGAACTGCTGTTCCAATACTTTTGCACAGGACGTTGTGTTTGGGTGTGGGGGGCGACCCGCTCGGCCCCTGGCTCGATTACACTGCTGTAGTGTTTACTGTGTGTGTGTGTGTGTGTGTGTGTGTGTGTGTGTGTGTGTCTCATCTCCACATCTCTCTCTCACACACACACAGACACACACACACAGACAGACAGACAGACAGACAGACAGACTACGCCATCTCTGACTGGACGCTCCTGTGGCTCTGAATAAGCTGTTTAAATGAACATGTGAACTGAGGTCTGAGCGATGGGCCGGTGCTGCCACCTTGTGGTGTCGATGGGTCGATACACCAACACTAAGATCCGCGCGGTGCAGTGGGGTGTACTAATTAACGGGCAACGTGTGGATAATACAGCCTTCTGTCGTACACAGAACACACAACACACACGGACAGACAGGAGGTTGACGTGATGAAATAAACCATGTGCTCGGCTCAGAGATTTAACCGCCAGCGTGAATATTAAACATGAGAGAGAAATAAACAATCAGTTCAGTTCCCGTTGTGTTTGTGTGATTCGCGTATCTCACACAACACTGGCGTTCAGTGTGAGTGGGCGTGGCCAGTGATCACCTGATCAGTCTCAGATATAAACCATTCTGTACCGAGCGCAGGAGCTTCAGAGTGACACAACACACACACACACACCAGTCTCATAACACACTCACTACATACACACACACACCCGCATAACAAGACTGCCAGCGCTAATTAGTCAGTTAGAACCCGCGCGCTCCGCACCACTGTCAGGTTGAGTTCTGAGATTTCGGAGGCGTTCGAGGTAAAACATTGTGGTTTCTTTATAAATCCTCCAGGTGGCGCTCTCTCTGACCTATTATTCACTAGTTTCCAGTGTTCTTGTCGGAAACACGCTCTCCTGTACAATGAATCTCTTCCTTTGCCGTCCTCCTGATGAGTGAAAAGTCTCGACCGACAGTGAGCGCGCGGGTTCTGACGTACGCGGGGTTTTCACTAATTCACGCCGACAGTGTTGTGAGACGGGTGTGTGTGTGTGTGTGAGAGATTGTGTGTAATAAGTGTGTTGTGAGACAGGTGTGTGTGTGTAAGTGTGCGTAATGAGTTTGGAGTAAAATGTAGATCAGAGGATTTTAACGTGTGTGATGTTTGATGATGTAACGCCATAATGTGTTTGTGTTGCGTCACTCTAAGCATAGAAATAGAATTAAATAATCACAATAAATACGGATATAAAAAGAATAGATGTATAGAAAAGGATATCAAACATGGAATTAAGCCAGAATATGAAAAATATGAAAAACTATGAAATGTGTATAAATATATATACAGTGGAACCTTGGAGTACGAGCACAATTCGTTCCGGAAGCGGGCTCGTATTCCAAAACACTCATAAATCAAATCAAATTTTCCCATAAGAAATAATGAAAACCCACATTATTCGTTCCACAGCCCAAAAAAATAAATACATAAAAATAATTGATACAATATATAAAGTAAAAATAAAACAAACTAACCTGCACTTTACCTTTAAATAAAAAAAATAAAAAAATCCAGACAGATAAGTGTTTCCAGATAGGTGTGTGTGTGTGTGTGTGTGTGTGTGTGTGTGTTGTGTGTGGAATTAGCCCCTTCCCTCGCCTCATCTTACACAGTAAAACTCAGTTGTGATCACTTGCCGCTCGGTGTCAAAATAAGAGTCGCATGCGTGATACATGATACTCGGCGCTCGTAAACTAATATTTGCTCGGTTTCCGATTAAAAAATAATTACAAATCTTTGCTCGGTTTGTGGAACACTCGTAAACCACATTACTTGCAATCCGAGGTTCCACTGTATATATATAAAACACACTGTACACAAACAGTGTGCAAATTATACAAGTGTTTGGTAAAGTCCACTACACATGTAAAAAAAAAAAAAAAAAAAAAAAAAGCTCATTAAGCTTGTTTACAAGTAATTATTATTACAGACGACAGAAATATGCACTGATCAGTAACCATGTAGCTTTGTGTTTAATTTAAAGTTAATGTTAATTGTTAAACTTTGACTGTATTTGAAGTTAAAACTAATGTTATAAGAAAAAAGCTACATTTAATTACTCATTAAACTTTTTAAAGGATTAAAATTATAACACTATCACATGACTCCTGATTTTGAATCTAACCAGTGGTGAGGTATTGCTATAATATCGTATCAGGAGGTGACTGAGATTCCCGTCATTAGACATTAAAGAGCGCGTTCGAATGTCTCCGAGTTAAGGTGAGGTGTGTGTGTAAGTGTATAAGATCTAACAGTGTGTAAGTACAGTCAGGGGTCTCAGATGTTATAAAGTGTGTGTCCTGTAGAGTTCGGAGACGCGTGTGAAGCTCCAGTGACTGAACGTTTAACTCTCGCTCTTCACCCAGAACATCCCTCACAGTGTTGTGGTGAGGGCGTGGAGTGTGCAGCGGTGTGACTTCAGCAGCTGTTGCCACGACAACACACAGGTCTGTTCAGGGTCAAGAGACGGACTTAAACTTGGACTAGATACAGCGGGACTTGGACACACTCGATGAGACTCAGCGGGACTGGAGACGGTTATTAGATCTTGTTTTTGGAGGATTT
>JAAGKR010005585.1:15000-25435 GCA_011419295.1 Clarias macrocephalus
AGGTGTGCAAAGCTGAGCTACTTGAGTGCTGCGCTCCTGGAGGGCTGTGATTGGTTGAATGGTGAGGTCGTATCTGATTGGCTAAAGAGAACGGGTGACCCACGTTGCTGGCAGCAAAGTCTCAAAAATATACACATAAATCCAGTGATATTTACACACGTAAGACGATTTTCACATGCATAGTCCATGATGCACTCGTGAATTTTAAATATTTGCATTTGTGAAACGTATATTATAAATATATATTTATTTTGTGCACATGAGTGTTTTTTTTGTGAATATATATTTTTTTGTGCACGTGAAAATTGGGTTTTACGCACGTGAATTGGATTTTACGCACATGAAGTGGGATACGCATGTGAATTATTTTTGAGACTGACCTGCTTCCATACGAAGAGGCGACCTCTAGTACTGCAATTTTAAGTGGACAGTTAAGTGCAGTTACTTGAGTGCGTTAGAGAATTCCAGATGTTCCACATCATTCCTGTCCTCTACACACAGCTGTACAACACACACACACACACACACACACACCACCTCTCAGTGTGAGTCTGTAAACACTATGTGATTATACAATCGCCACAATACTACATTACATTTCCCTCTGATATTGTTATAATTTTAATCCTTTTAAAGTTCCTTATAACATTAGTTTCATAATTAAAACACAGAGTTTAAACACTACAGACTAACTTCAAACACACGAGTCTATACTTATGAGTTTATAACGTTTATTATTCGAGAAATATAGCTGCAAGGATTTTGAAGATAATTAGATGGGAATTAGTCACAAAATATTTAAATGTTTAAAAGTAGACACTTTCTGCTGCCAGTTGGTGGCGCTATGACTGAGACTCACGGTACCCATGTCACTGTGATCAGGTTTCTTCTCTTAACCTACCGCTGAGGTTTGATGAACGTGACTCAATTTAGACAGAAGTTATTAGCCACTTCCTGTTTCCTGTTATTCGCCGTAGGTTTAAGGGCTCGTCACGACTGACCCGTTCGAGATATCAACCAGCCCTTCGCAATATTAGATCCTCAATGTCTTGAGATTATATTAGACCCTGTTTGGTCAAAAACATATGAATCCTGTAAGAGTAGTAGATCACATTCCAATGGGTGTGTTTTTCAATCAACGCCAAATAACCGACTTCCCGTTCAGCGGATTCCATGACATGGGGTATGCAAATTGTTCACCTCAATGAGATCTAAATTTATCCTGGGTCTCATTCATATATGTGAAAGTGGATACAAGTTATGCAGCTAAATTTTTACAAAAGTTCCAGGGGGTGCTGTACAGGGGTCCTGATTCCTCATAATCAGTTTCAGTCTACAGCCATTAAATTCGGGAACCGTAGGTCTTTCCACTCGTAAGATATGAGAAGATTATTTTTTCAAATAGTTTTTCTTTAGTTAAATCGTCACCATAGCAACACGATTCAGATTAGAAAAAAATCCTCCATGGTGTCAAATCACCCATGTCTTTTCATTACTCTGGCTGATTTTGAACCAAAGTGACACTTCCTGCTGCCACTTGGTGGCGCTATGACATAGACTCATGATTGTCATATGATGTGATCAGCTTCCTACTCTTAAGATAATTGTAAAGTTTCATGTACATAACTTAATGTACACAACTTAATGTACACAGAAGTTATTAGCCGCTTCCTGTTTATTTTTATACGGCATAATTTTAAAGCGTCGCCACGGCGGAACCGTTCGAGATATCAAAAATCCCTCCGCAATTTTTCATTGCCAACTTGTTTAGATGATATTTGCCTGGTTTGGTGCCAATTCTATTAATTCCCTAGAAGTAGTATTTCACATTCCATTGGGTGTCTGCGTTTTGTAAACAACTCAAAATAACTCAGTTCCTGTGGATTAGACCTGATGACACGCAGCGCGAAACTTGTCCTGCTTGATGAAATCGAAATGTTCACCAGGTTATATAAGTGTACGTGGAAGTATACTGAGGACCTGATGGCCGCAGATTTCAACCTGTCTGCAAATTATGTTAAGACCCCAGTAAGTGACAAAAGCGTGGGGAAAAAATATCAATAATAATAATAATCCTTAGAAGAACCAGATGGTCCTGCACACTACAGTGCCTGGGCCCTAATTACAGAGCTTCAGTGTGTGTAGAGGAGCAGATCAACACTGCAGGAGGTCATCAGATCATCACAGAGAGTGAGGAAACCTGCTCAAATCACCTGACCATGAGGACCACGCCCACCACACATCACACCACGCCCACATGAGAGTCTGGTGTCAGGGGTCGCCTGATTCAGTCTGCTTCATCTAATCTTCACTGCACAGTTCATATAAAAGCAGTGTGTGTGTGTGTGTGTGTGTGTGTGTGTGTGTGTGTGTGTGTGTGTGTGTGTTATACTGTATATCTGTAGTTATTAATACAGACACCCTGCTGAAATTAAACCTGTGTAGCTCGAGGCTAAAATATCTGAACTAGCCTCACACACACACACAACTTGTTCTCACACCCTGATGACCCGAGACTCTGTGATTAACCCTGTGTGTGTGTGGTTTTGGGGGATTGGTGGGGGTCACTTTTCCGATATAGCTTTAGACACACACACACACACACTTTTAGTGAGGTGGGCGGTTCTTCTGTGCTTCTGTGCTCTGGTCATCTGAAAACACAGAACTGGTCTGAGATTCGGACTCCAGAACCGACTCGGTGGAAAACAGGTCCAAGGTTCTGTGTAAGACCTCTACAGCACCGCTGAACTAAAACACCTCTGTAGAGACGAGAACCGCTCCAGAGGAACAGACACACACCACCTGAGAGACGGGTGTGTACACACACACACACACACACACACACAGAGGGAACAAGTCGGTACTGGTGGGTCTTCTGAAGGAGGGTGAGTTACTATTCATAGCACAGAGGGGGCGGAGCCTGATGCTGTACAGTGTGTGTGCGCGTGTGTGTGTGTGTGGACAGGACACACACAGTCAGCTGTATTACAGAACAGTGTGTTTATAACCTACAGGCGAACATGGGGGAACACCAGGGGCTGTGACACGATATCAGACTGAAGGAGTATGAGAGTTATAATCACACACACACACACACACACACACACACACACACAGAGAGAGAGAGAGAGAGAAGTGGACTTATTAAACCTGCTCTTCAGGAAGGACTGATTATACAGTGTAGTGAGCGCCTCACTGTGTGCGTGTGTGTGTGTGTGTGTGTGTGTGTGTCTTAGAGCTGCACGACAGACTGAAAATATCCTGATCTGGAATCACACACACACACACACACACACACACACTACAGTCTGATCAGACACAGGCACGTGCAGGTCTAACTGGTCTGTATGTTACAGTATCAGATGATTAAAGCTGCGTGTTGCTTGGAGCCGTTACACAGAGACTCTGAACAGAGCGAGAGTTGTTCACTGGAGGTGTGTGAGGGCCGAGGACCCTCTGACAACAACAAACTCTACACTGTAAACACTGTATTTAATAACAAACTACAGTGGGACCTTGGATTACGAGCATAATTCATTCCAGAAGCAGGCTTGTGTTCCAAAACACTCGTAAAACAAATCTAATTTTCCCATAAGAAATAATGAAAACTCAAATTATTCGTTCCACAGCCCAAAAAAAAAAAACCTAAAAATAATTGACACAATATATAAAGTAAAAATAAAACAAATTAACCTGCACTTTACCTTTAAATTTTTTTTAAATAAATCCAGACAGATAAGTCTTTCCGTTTGTGCGGGCAGGCGCCGTGTATTTGTGTGTGTGTGGAATTAGCCCCTTCCCTCGCCTCGACTTACACAGTAAAACTCAGTTGTGATCACTTGCCACTCGGTGTCAAAATAAGAGTCACATGATATAAGAGATACATGATACTCGGCGCTCCTAAACTAATACTTGCTCGGTTTCCGATTAAAAATTTATTAAGAATCTTTGCTCGGTTTGCGGAACACTCGTAAACCACGTTACTCGCAATCCGAGGTTCCACTGTACACTGATACATTTACATCATACTGATAGTTTTGATATTATTGTTATCATTATTATAATAATAATAATAATAATAATAATAACACACTGATGAAGTTCTGTAGATGTCTGAGTGTCCACAACAAACAAGTGTTACTGATTAGTTATTTTTATCATCTATTGTTAATATTCTGTTTAACAACTTTTCACTTTACTTACATTAAAATAAGGACGAGAGAGTTTTATTTTAATACAGGAGCGTTAAAGTCCCGTGCAGACAACACGTAATTTTCTTAAGTGCAATTAATTCACATGAAGAAACATCCTGATTGACATTCTGTCAAGAATCATGCAGTAGTGTGTGTGTGTGTGTGTGTGTGTGTGTGTGTAGACAGAGGAGGAATCACACTGTGTGTTTGGGTTTTCTGATACGTCATGTTTATCATGTAAATTGTACGGATACAGGAATGAGACACACACACACACACACACACACACACACATTATTATTATTAGGTTAAAGAAACAATAAAAAACTAAAAAAGAAAAGCACAGATTAAAAAAATTAAAGTTAGTTAACGTGTGTGTGTAGATGGAGTGTGAGGACACTGGATCTGTGAAATGTGAAATTAATAGAAATATTAAATAACTATAAATATCCTGTTATTAAAGGTCAGGGTGTGTGTGTGTGTGTGTGTGTGTGTGTGTGTGTGTGTGTTATTTGTATGTAGTAGAGTGTTTTTATACTGCAGGTAACACCGACCTGCTCCACTTAACACGACCACAGGTATCACACACACACACACACACACACACACACACACACACACACACACACACACCTGAGGGAAACACTGCAGGTATCACAGCTCAGGTATTATTTACATATGCGTTTATTTGAGGAGGGAAAAGTGTTTCTGTATAATCTCTCATTCTAAAGTGTGTGTGTGAGATTTTTCCTCAGAAACGAAGTAATAATTCCTCACAGATCTCCTCCACAATGTTCTCGTGGCTTTTTCTTGGTCATATATAATTTTTCGTGCGTTTTAACACTAAACTACTATTCAGAACAATATCATTTACTAATGTTGTAACATGAATATTAAGATAAATTCAGATAAATTTCCACATAAATATAAACTGTGTGAAAGTTTTAGTGCTGTAGAGACACTGAGTGTGTGTGGAGGGAAACACACCAGTGATGGGGAATTATTACCGTATTTACCCTACAATACTGAGACTACAGAAACACACCCGAGTTACGGTGTGTACAGGAGACACACGGGTCAGTGCGGGACACTACACGGCTCCACACACACACACTTATTTTTTATTTTTTTTATTTTTTAAATAACAACAGGTATTTTCTGGACACATCCAAAGTTCACAGTTTTTCACAACTGCCGTGTGCTCTAGGAACATAAACCCCGCCCACTTCAGGGGTGGACTGGACACAAATCAGGACATTTCTCAAACTGCGATAGTTACAGACACACAGTACAGACGGAGTGACGCGGACACATTTAAAGACGTTTAATGAGTAAAATAACACACACACACAAAGTCATACGATGAAGAACACATCATCAGAGGTAAGTGTAACACACACACACACACACACACACACACACACACAGGACCTGCTCTGATTGGCTGGAGTGTGAGTGAGCGCGGCTGCCTGACACCGAGAACAGGAAGTGTAAACACAGCTCGAGTGTGTGTGTGTGTGTGTGTGTGTGTGTGTACATGTTAGCGCTAGCATCAACACGGTCCCGCGGGACTGACCTGAGCGTGGAAGTTGGCCATGGTGGTGGTCTCGATGTCCTTCTTGCCGAGGATCTCCATCTTCACGTGTGAATTTGGGAATTTGGAAGAAAAATAATCCAGGAAGTCGGGGAGGTAGGAGGCGGCGCCGTGGATGATCCCCATGACGTAGTGCGCCGCCCCCTCGGGGTCCTCGCAGAACGACAGCGTCACGAACTCCTGAGCGAACCTCTGCATCTCCTCGGGCGTCAGGACGGCGAGCTCGCGGCTGTAGGCGTGTACGACCAGGGCGCCGCCGTTCGGCTGCTGCTCCACGTGCACGAAGCGCCCGAACTCCAGGCCATCTATCCCCGGAAGACGCGAGTGCGGCTGGGACGTCTTCGCGCAGACAGGCGCGCGGACGGCCCCCTCCCCGGAGCCGGACCTGGAGACGACGACGGCGCCGCAGACGCCACCGAGTCCGCCCACGCCGCAGATCTTCTCCTGCTTCACGGTGGCCGTGGGGGAGGCGGAGGGGGACTTACAGACAGGGAGGGGCGGTTTGAACTCCGCCTCGGACTTGGCCAGGAGCGCCGGGAGGTCCGGGCTCAGCAGGGCGGAGTACGGCGTCTGACTCGACTTGCTGTACATCTTGGGCCGCTTCCGTCTCTCCGCCTCTTTGTGTTTCTTTTTCTTTTTCTTCTTGGCCTTTTTCAGCAGCAGCTCCTCCGCGTTGGCCTTCGGTTTCTCCGTATCAGCTAGGAGAGGACACACAGGTGTGTTAATGAAACCGGAAACTGAAACTAGCCTCGTGTGTGTGTGTGTGTGTGTGTGTGTGTGTGTGTGTGTGTGTGTGTGTGTGTGTGTGCGCGCGCGATCGTTCCACAAGTGCAGGTTTCTGTTTTTAAGTGACCTCTCGTCAGCTACAGCGCGTGCACGCGTGCGTGTGTGTGTGTGTGTGTGTGTGTGTGAGATCCTCGCCCTGCAGCACACAGACTGACTGAGCGCGCTCTCACTGAGAGTTTATAACCTCGCTACGACTTCCTCTTAGCTCACGACAGGAAATAATTATTCTAACAAACTCCACTAGCGGAGTGTGAGGCCTGAGACTGCGGGGAGAGACACACGAGTGTGTGTGTGTGTGTGTGTGTGTGTGTGTGTGTGTTTTACAATCATGTGATACCTGAAGACATGATCAGTGAAACACTGAGACTCACACACACACACACACACACACTGCTGTGACGGTACAGACATTGGATCTGTCTTTTGATGTTACTTTACACACACATACACTACACTTTATTTTTATTATTAAATGAAAGATATTAGCGCTAGCGGCGCTGCGCGCGTTAGCCGTGCTCTCAGCTCCAACACCTGGAACCTGCAGGAGAACGGCACATCAATTACCCTGAAGATTACAGCACAGAGACCTAATAATGACCCTCTGTGTGTGTGTGTGTGTGTGTGTGTGTGTGTGTGTGTGTACACATGCACAACAAAAGCTGTGCACTAGAACGGAAAAAAATGAAACACGGCTAATTAAACATTAACACACTGTCACACTTCTGCACAGGGTTGCCAGATCTCGGGAAAATGAGGAAAAAAACCTGATCCTGCCCCCTCACCGGAGAAGAGGATTATTATTATTATTATTATTATTATTACTATTCATAACATTATTATTATTACAGTCGACCCACGACGCATGAAAAATTATATATGACCAGGAAAAAGCCACGAGAACATTGTGGAGGAGATCTGTGAGGAATTATTATATTATTACGTATATAAATAATAAATATATAATATTATACATATATAAATACTATACAGAGCTCATTTCTGAGGGAAAAATACACAAACGACTGAGGGCACGAACTCTGACCTCTGACTTTGCGCGGGGTCGACCGTATTATTATTTCTCTTATCCAGGACGACACTTTTTAGATTTATTTAGATTTAAAAGACCTGGATCTTCTTTCCGGATGTTTCCTCAGCAGGTCTATAGGACCCTCCTTCACCTTCTCCTCGAACCCACACCCTGCTGCTCTGATCAGAACCTGAGACTAACCCTTCACCTCCCGCACTGAGGGCCTGTGTGTGTGTGTGTGTGTGTGTGTGTGTGTGTGTGAGACTCACGTTTCTGCAGCAGCTTCACCTCGCCGTTCTCTCGTTTGATCTCGTTCATCAGTTTGTGTTTCTTCTTCTCCCTCTCCTTGTCCTTCTCCTTCGCCTGCTCCTTGTCCTTCTCTCGTTCCTTCTTCTTCTCCTTCTCTCGCACGCGTTCTTTCTCTCGCTCCTTCATCTTGTCCTTGATGATGTGTTCTGGAACAGAGGAAAAAAGAACAACTGGAGTATGTGTGTGTGTGGGTACCCTGTAAAAACCTGCAGACTGACTTCAGACGCAGGGTTACGGTAACGCTCAGGGGTTAATGTCACACCCGCGTGTTATCGTAACACTGTTACACCGGTGTTATAACACACACACACACACACCCTGCTCGTTATCAGACGAGACTCTTCTGAGAGTAAACAAACAAACAACACACATCTATCTAAAGCATGTACTCGCTCTCTCCTCACACACACACACACACACACACACACACACACACACACACACACACACACACACAGCACTTCCCAAAGCCTGTCACAGTGTAGAGATCATCTCCACACACTACACTTCTACAAAAAGTTAATTCCGCTACGTGTGGTGATTTGTCTGTGTGGTCGTTCATGGATTACCTCACTGACTCCAAAATCTGATATTCTTTTCAAATTAGTTTTTCAGTTTAATTTTTATGTTTGCATTTGAAACAGCACAACGCCGTAATACTTCTATTATCCCGAAGGCACATTCTAAACTAACTAACATGTAAAGAGTAAAAAAAAAAAAGGCTATAAGTGTAACTTTTTTTTATTTTGTGTGTTTATTTTTTTAAGAACATTAGAAACCTGCTTAGTAGATAATTTGATGTTTAAAAGCTAAAAATACATTGTTAAAAAAATTAATCTACTTTTTTTATAATTATTAATTTTTAGGTTTTTAAGTTATAAACTCAGAGCTTCACTCTTCACCATCAGGAAATCAATATAAATAAAAGACAGTTTTGTCTGTACACTGGGTCAGAACTCACTCCTTCAGTGATATCTTGAGATTTTATTCATTAGAGGACCAGAAACCAGTCTGTATGTCTGTCTGTCAGATTTTGTCTCAGCATCTCACAAAACTGTCTGTACAGAATTTACTGAATCTCCTGCAGTCCTCAGATCTCTGCCTGAAGTTTAATCTGCACCATCAGTGAATCTAAATGTTGAGTAAAAGTGATGTTATGAACAGTTACATGTGGGATTTAATAATCTATTTTAAAATAATCTACTAATGCGCTACTGTCTCAATGTAAACACACACCTGCACCAATAGATATTAATTAGAAAAGATAAAGTGAATATTTTTACTGGGATTAGTTCATATTGTCACTTTGGCTGAAATAACAGCGCTGACGTGGTAGAAGTGAATTTTAACACGCTGGAGTCGTTTTAAGACAAAACTTCATCTTTATCTGATCGACTTTTTCCATTTCTCATCTGTGATTCTCTCTCCGATTACCGAACAGCGAGTGTATTTGTCTGAGCACCAAAGAAGTACAACTTAGTGTAAACAAGGCGTCAGATACTCGACCTTACAGAATGTGATTTCTGTGTGTTAATAAGTGAGACAGAGAGACACACAGACATGTACGTGGACTTCAACCTCAAATAATAATAATAATAATCATAATAATAATCATAATAATAATAATAATAATATCACTGATTACATTAAAGAACAGCAGATTATTATTAGATTTTACATTTTAACTCTTTCTATAAACTCTTTAACCATCAGGGACGCGTACTAACACTCTAGTGTATAATAAAACATTCTGCACTAACACTGAGAGTGTGTGTGTGTGTGTAATTCAACACACACACACAAACACACACACTTTAAGGACATTAAAATGTCCAACAACACTTGTGGAGCTGAATACACACACACACACACACACACACACACACACCTGTGGTTGCCTGGCTGCAGTGTGTGTGTGTGTGTGTGTGTGTGTGTGTGTGAGAGAGAGAGAGCAGGTAAAAGGTAATGTGTTTATTTCTACACCACACACACACACACACACACACGAGGAGCCTCACTGCTCAGACCTGCTGTCACACACACACACACACACACACGAGGAGCCTCACTGCTCAGACCTGCTGTCACACACACACACACACAGTGAGAAGTTACTCAGTGCTGAGTTAAACACAACACATGTACATTAAGCTAACATTCAATCACACACACACACACACGCCGTTTCCACGCTAATGTTTGGGTTACGGTGTGTGTGTGTGTGTATACACATCCTGAATGACAGTAAAACACACTCCTGATGATCCCTGTCACTGTGCGCGCGCGCACGCACACACACACACACTGCGGCCATGTCTTTCGCTCGCGCTCGCTCTCTGTAATGCTAACACGCTAGTCGTTAGCTTTAGCCGCAGGCTAGCCGTGTGTGAATACCGCGCGCGATCAGACCCCAGGAGGAGGAGGAGGAGGGGGGGTGTATTTGGGGTATATTGTGTATATAAGTGCGGTGCGCTGGGGGTAGTGTATTCACCTTTCTGCCCCACTTTCAGCTCTCCGTTCTCCTTG
>JAAGKR010005585.1:30455-36173 GCA_011419295.1 Clarias macrocephalus
GCCTCACAAGTGTGTAAAACCACCCTGCTGGTTCAGCTCGGTTAGTCCAAGTGAGGAAACTTTACACCATGAGATGAAATGGTCAGAAGATAAATATTTTATAGGATTGTATATTTAAAATTTATAGGTTCTACACCGGAGTGTCCTCAGTAATTAACTCATGCTAGTTAGCTTAGCCCTGGTGTGGAGCTGGGTCAGAGCAACAACACAGGACATTACCTCTCTCATACATTATATCATTCATACAGTAATGATTTTAAAGGTGAGAAACCCTTTAGATAACCGTATGAGAGTTAGCCTAGCTGGTTGTGCTAGCGCTACAGGAAGCTCCGTGCAGGAGGACAGAGTGGAGCTCAGCCGCTCTCAGCTCGGCCTGTGAGGACAACAGCTCCACCACAACACCCTACAGGAGTCCTGTCCCACTCCACCACACACGGACAGCTCAGGATGCGAGAACGCGCCGTGTTTATTCCTCTTTTCACTCGGTTTGAGCCGCGGAGTTTAAATAAGGCAGTGCATGGACATAGATTATGTAAAGATACAATGCAATATTTTGTCAAATGCCCCCACACTTTGCAATCGGTGTGTCCAGTATTGTAAGCCTTGTTAGCAATGTAGACGTGTAACAATGTCAGCTTAATGCACGATCCTAGAAAGCTCATTATTTACATTTTCCTGTATTACAGGCTGTTGAATGTGTGGTTGAACTAGCGCTGAACATATTAGTGACTGTTGTGCACATTACAGGTGACCAAAAGTGTAACAGAAGCTGACGGTGATCGTCTGGAGTCAGATGGAGCGGCAGGAGATGATCACCATCACACCCAACACTCACTACATGAGACCACTCCCTGCTGCCAGGCATGAAACTGCTTTTTTAGTGTTCTTTTTTTGCATGGTCCCCACATTATGTGCAGCGTGTACATGTGTACTACCGAGTCCCCACACTGCGTTTTTAACTGAAAGTTTACACAGGTCCCCACAAGAAACTTTTATTTCTTATTTTTTGATGAAAAAGACTTCTTTCGTTGGAGAGTGTTAGCTTCAAAATTCTTTCTACAATTTTACACCGTTTAGCTTAGTTTTCGTACGCTTGTATGATTTTACATTTGGGCTTATTAGTGACTGTTGTGTCTATTACAGATGACAAAAAGTGGACCAAAGGCTGACTGTAATCATCTACACTTCTACACCAGGTATGAAACTGCTTCTATGAAGTATATATTTTTTTATTGGCATTTAACAAAGATACAACATAGTAAATATACAAAACATGCATTTCAAATTTCTACTTTCCAACCCATCCCAGTCCCCCCCTTCTCCCACCCTAACTACAAAACCGAACAAAAACAAACAACCAAACAAACAGAAGAAAAAGAGACAGAAAAAAAATTAATCCTCTACTGCATCTTCATGTAACAGAACAATAGTATCAATATAATTTAACACTGGTTCCCATGTTTTATAAAAGGTTTTTAAAGACCGTTTTAAAGAAAAGCGGATTTTTTCTAGTTTTAAACATAAAATAATTTCTTTTATCCATCTCCCATAAGAAGGAGGGGAAGCGTGTTTCCACTGGAGGAGAATAAGCCTCCTGGCCAATAGTGTGGTGAAAGCAACAACAGCTTGGGTTGTCGAGGAGAAGTTTGATTCAAAAGGAATTCTGAATAGAGCTGTTAAACGATTCGGGGTGATTGACAATCCGAAGGACTTTTCGAAAGTATAAAATATTTTAGACCAGAACTCTGTCAAGCTTTGACAGGACCAGAACTTAGGCGTGTGATTTGCCGGAGACTGTCTGCACCTATTGCAAGTGTCATTTCTGTCCTGGTATATTTTGGCTAATCTGGCGTTAGTATAGTGTCCTCTATGAAGAATCTCTGTGTCGTGCACATACTGAGGAAGAGTTTATTAGATCGAGTGCGTTATCTCATTCTGTTTCGCTCATAGCAACCCAAAGTTCCTGCTCCCATGCATTCTTCATTGATTCAGTGGAGTCAGAATTTAATGCACCGGTTGATTCGTAAATGATAGAGATTAACCTTTTACTATGTGGTTTAAGAGCAAGAATGGTGTCCATTTTCGAATCAGGAGGAAGGTTAGGAAACTGAGGAAACTGATTTTGTACAAAATGTCTAATCTGAAAGAAACGGAAAAGATGTGTCTTGGGAAGATTGAACTTTCCTGACAACTCCGAAAATGATCTGAATTTACCTTTATCATACAAGTCCCTGATAGATATAAGACCCTTGAAGGACCAGTCAAGAAAAACTGCATCCGCACACGATGGTAGAAAGGATATATTTTTTGCTACGGGCGAAAGAACCGATGGAGTGATTAACCCAAAATGTTTTCTAAAAGTAACCCATATTCTAAGAGTATTGGTCAGCACTAAGCTGTCTGAGACAATTTTAATGCTTATAGGAAGCTGAGAGCAGATCAGTGAGTAAAGGGAAAATTTAGAAGATGACTATTCCATTTGGGCCCAAATAGGATGTTCAGAGACTCTAGAAGTGTTAGTCCAATATAAAAGCTTGCTAATTTTGCAGGCCCAGTAATAATGTTGAAAGTTTGGTAAGGCAAGACCCCCTTTCGACCTTGGAAGTTCAAGAACTTTTCTTCTAATTCGTGCATGTTTTCCAAGCCACAAAAAAGAGTTAGTTGTCTGGTCCAAAGTCACAAAGAAAGACTTGTTAATATAAACAGATATATGTTGGAAAAGATAAAAGAATTTAGGCAGAATTGTCATCTTGACCAAATTAAGACGACCAATTAGCGATATTGGAAGAAAGGACCATCTCTGTATATCTTCCCTGTTAGCTTCTAATAAAGCATTGAAATTTTTCCTGAAAATAACCGTAACTGCTTTAGCAACAAAAACACCCAGATATCTGAATCGCTCCTGGGCCCATTTAAAAGGAAAAGGGTACCTAGACAGCATCTCAGCTGCCGGATTGATTGGAAACAACTCACTTTTTTGAAGATTCAATTTATAACCTGAAAATTTACCAAACAAGTCAAAAATTTGCAGAATTGGTGTTAGTGATGAAATGGGATTAGATATATATATATAAGAGTAGGTCATCTGCATAAAGGGATAATTTATAAGAAGTTCCAAACCGAGTAATGCCCTCAAACCCTTCCTCACCTCGCAGCCAGATGGCCAATGGCTCCATTGCCAAAGCAAACAACAGGGGCGAAAGAGGGCAGCCCTGTCGTGTACCTCGGAGCGAGGGAAAAGTTTTAGAATGTGTCGCATTGGTATGCACCGATGCAACCGGGGCGGCATACAATAACTCAATCGAAGCTATAAAGTTTGA
Organism: Clarias macrocephalus; assembly: GCA_011419295.1. NCBI lineage: Eukaryota > Metazoa > Chordata > Actinopteri > Siluriformes > Clariidae > Clarias > Clarias macrocephalus. The sequence goes on from JAAGKR010005585.1 coordinate 33,776, forward strand.
GCTGAAACCAAATTTGCGTAGAATGAAAAACAGATACCCCCATTCAACCCTGTCAAACGCCTTCTCTGCATCTAAAGATAACAGAACCTCGGCATTGTCAGAGCTCGACGAGAGGATAGTATTAAAAAGTCTCCTGGTATTATAGAAAGAGTGTCTACCAGTCATGAAGCCTGTCTGATCTGGGGAAATAACAGCAGGCAGCACTTGTTGAAGACGAAGCGCAAGGATCTTAGATAAGATTTTAAAATCCACATTCAACAAAGAAATTGGCCTGTAACTGCTGCAGAGCAGTGGATCTTGATCCTTCTTTAGCAAGAGCGATATGGATGCCTCGGACACGGTTGTTGGAAGCCGACCCGAAGAAAAAGCCTCATTATATACTCTCTGTAGTATCGGGGCTAAGACAGAAGAGAAGGTTTTAAATAATTTGATGGTGAAACCATCAGGGCCAGGCGATTCGCCATTCTGAAGTAAATTGATTGCCTCTTGCACTTCCTTGGTAGATACCAGTCGGCCCAGATCATTTGTAGGGTCTTCATTTACACAGGGGAATGGTAGTTGATCAAGAGGGTTCTGGTCATTCAGTATTTCTGCATCGCACTCTGAGGTATAAAGGTCTGTGTAATATAAAAAAAAATGGAATTAATTTCCTCTGGGTCGAAAATTATGTCACCTTTAGGAGATTTCATTGTGGGGATCTGTTTAGCTGTGCGGGCAATTCGAGATTGAAATGAAAGTAATTTACCAGCCTTTTCACCAAATTCAAAAAACGTTTGCTTGGTACTCAACATTTGCTTTTCAATTTTCTTCGTTAAAAGTAAATTATACTCTGAATGAAGTTGAAGTCGCCTTTTATAAATTGCGGGTGACGGGGTCAAAGAATATCGGCGGTCCAATATCGAAAGTTGATCCGATATTTCGGCCATTCTGGAGTTCTCGGATTTCCTCAGCTGACAGACATATGAAATGATCTGTCCTCGGATATAACGCTTAAATGCTTCCCATGACATGCTACTGCTAACTGAATTGTTGTCATTCGTTTCAAAATATAGATTTATATGAGTTGCAAGAAAATCCTTGAAATCGTTGTCAGAGAGTAAATGTGAACTAAATCTCCATTGCTTAAAATACGTCCTAGCTTGCGGGAACATTAAATCCAAAGAGGTGGGGGTATGATCAGAAATGACTATACTATGATAATCACAGGAGCTGATAGAGTGCATCATTCTGTTATCCAAAAGAAAAAAATCTATCCATGAATAGGAATGGTGAACAAAAAAGAGAAGGCTTTGCTATCCAGAAATCTCCAGGGATCGGACAGACCAATCTGTTTGGTATAAGATTCTAAAAGTTTTGCACCAAATTAAAATCCCCTCCTATAATTATGTGGTGACTATCAAGGTTAGGGAGTACAGAAAACAAATCAGCAAAAAACTTATTGTTATCCTAATTTGGGCCGTAAACACATGCTAAAACGACGGGAACTGTTTGTAAAATACCAGACACAATCACATAACGACCATATGAATCTGAGATCACTGATTCTGGTTCGAAAGCAATGTTCTCCTGCACAAGAATTGCAGCCCCTCTTGCCTTCATGCCAAATTTGGAGTGAAAGCAATGACTGATCCATGCGCTCTTAACGCGAGAAACATCTGAAGTGCGGAGGTGAGTTTCTTGTAAAAAAATTATATCTCCGTTAAGGAACTGTAGATGTGAAAGAACTTTTTTGGTCTTAACACAATTATTTAAACCTTTTACATTCCAAGAGATAAAACAAATGTTTATATTTAGTTTTGTTGGGTTACCAGCCAATTGAATCCGAAATAGCTATTGGATGAACCTGATACACGTGATGCAGAACATGAGGACCAAAAAGAAAAAAAAAATGGGGGGAAAAAAAAAGAAAAAGGAGAAAGGAAAAAAAGAGAGAAAAGAAAAAAAACACACACACAAACATAACATAGGATTAAACAATTACCCCTAAGTTCCCTTTAAACAACTGAATAGTAGCTTATGTACCTTATCAGGTCCCTTACTTCCGTTTCTACTCCTACTAAACCTACAAACCTACAAACCTTATCTCCCCAATAATTCACTGTAACCCCAAATGTAAAACAATAGTCCAAAAATGTATTTCCAATTATATATCAAATGAAAACTAATTCCTCCATCACAAATTGAGTGTATATTAGATTAGTACAGCTCCAAACTTACAGAGTTTCTATAACAGAAGAGATTCAGCATAAGTTTGTGTTGTGTCTTGTTCAACACATCCAGAGGCAAAATTGCGTCAGGCTCATAATATTACGGCGAACTGTCACGCTGGGAGTCCAGATATCACTTGCCCTCTTCCACTGATGTAAACCACTTGTTGTTCCCTTCTTTGGTCGTTATA
>JAAGKR010005585.1:36193-49677 GCA_011419295.1 Clarias macrocephalus
ATTCTAAAAGTTTTGCACCAAATTAAAATCCCCTCCTATAATTATGTGGTGACTATCAAGGTTAGGGAGTACAGAAAACAAATCAGCAAAAAACTTATCGTTATCCCAATTTGGGCCGTAAACACATGCTAAAACGACGGGAACTGTTTGTAAAATACCAGACACAATCACATAACGACCATATGAATCTGAGATCACTGATTCTGGTTCGAAAGCAATGTTCTTCTGCACAAGAATTGCAGCCCCTCTTGCCTTCATGCCAAATTTGGAGTGAAAGCAATGACTGATCCATGCGCTCTTAATGCGAGAAACATCTGAAGTGCGGAGGTGAGTTTCTTGTAAAAAAATTATATCTCCGTTAAGGAACTGTAGATGTGAAAGAACTTTTTTGGTCTTAACACAATTATTTAAACCTTTTACATTCCAAGAGATAAAACAAATGTTTATATTTAGTTTTGTTGGGTTACCAGCCATTTGAATCCGAAATAGCTATTGGATGAACCTGATACTTCCGGTTCTACTCCTACTAAACCTACAAACCTACAAACCTTATCTCCCCAATAATTCACTGTAACCCCAAATGTAAAACAATAGTCCAAAAATGTATTTCCAATTATATATCAAATGAAAACTAATTCCTCCATCACAAATTGAGTGTATATTAGATTAGTACAGCTCCAAACTTACAGAGTTTCTATAACAGAAGAGATTCAGCATAAGTTCGTGTTGTGTCTTGTTCAACACATCCAGAGGCAAAATTGCGTCAGGCTCATAATATTACGGCGAACTGTCACGCTGGGAGTCCAGATATCACTTGCCCTCTTCCACTGATGTAAACCACTTGTTGTTCCCTTCTTTGGTCGTTATACGAAGCCTCGCTGGATACAAAAGAGCCGGTTTAAATCGCTGTTTGTACATTTCGGCCATGACTTGACGATACTGAACCCGCTGTTCTAATACTTCAGGAATGTAATCTTCATAGATGGCGATCGTGTTCCCTTTATATTTAAGTTCACCTCGCTTTTTACGTGCTTCGCGGATTTCCTTATCCTTTAATTGGTAGTGGTGAAAGCGGACCACAACTGCTCTTGCCTTCCCCCCTGCTTTCGGTTTAGCAGCACCTGATTGCCAAAAACTTCAAAAAGCATCTCGGAGAAAAAGGTCGTCGGCCGTGGGCCTTCTAGTGCTTCTGGCACTTAGATGATCCTGATGTTATTCCGCCTGCTCCGCGCTTCCAGATCAGCGGTCTGCGAGGGAAGTTTTCAAGCGTTCTACCCGTTCATCCAGCGATTCCGCATGAGACTCCAACGTGGAGAGCCTCTGACTGTACTCAGATACAGTGGCTTGTACGCAGTCAAGCTTCACATCCAGTGCTGAAATAACGGTCTTAAACTCGGCCGCTAAGGCCACTCTATGTTCTAATAGTAGGCCTGTTAGGGCCGCCATGCTCACTTCGCCTGATGTCACGGATACTTCGGCTTCTTTACCAGATGCCTTCGCCGCTCTAGTTTTCATTTTGGACATATATAAATATTCCAAAAAGAAAAAAAACATACAGTTAGCCTTAGTGATTTGTCAGTAATAGTCAGAGGGGTAAATAAAGATATAAACGAAACTTAATGGGGAGACGAGACAAACACGTCTACTCCATCACCCTGCTACCCGGAAGTCCCCCGAAGTATTTTTTAAAAAATAATTTAGACATCAGCTCCCCACAATATACAATTTGCAACAGGTATTGTGTTTACTGCACACACTAGTCCCCACAATATGTTTTAACGTGAAACTTTACACACTTCCCCACTATGGAAAGCCGTTTGGGCATTTATTTGATATCAGCGATATCAGAATAAATGCTCACTTAGCTTTCCAGAAACCATCATAAATTATCCACATGTGACTTTCACTAGTTAACTAGTAAAACTCACTAACTAGTTAACTAGTGGACAAAATTGACCTTCACTAGTTAACTAGTAGGGCAAAAATGTCGTTCACTAGTACTACTAGTGACCATTTTTATAGTACAATCCACTAGTAGTACTAGTGGGCTGCATGCAGAAGCAGGGGGCGGGGCGATGATTGGTCAGGATTTATCCTGAGAGCTGCCGAGCCTTAAAGGGACCTTTCTGAATATTGACACGAGGTCCGGCTGCAGTAAGTAATTGTAAGTTGCTTTAAAATAAAAATAAGTATTTTTTAAAACAATCTGGGAAACTCATATGGTATTATTATTTTTTTTTATCATTATTATTTATCATATTTGTATATTAATTACGAGCTATTATAATTACATCAGCATTTGTGTGTAAGGGCAAAATCTTAGGGGTGAACCAACTGTGGGAGGAAATGAAGCGATCAACTGAACACAAGTGAAGTTAATGTTTAATAGTAATACTACTCAAATACCACCATAAATCCACTTTAATATCATTGGGAATTATTATGTGTGTATGAATTCTGGGTGAAGCAAGATTGAATTAATAAAAATAAAATAAAAAAAAATATTAATAAATACAACACGGATCTACACGCAAATACATTGCATTGCTGGTATTATTTTGAATTTATGGTTTACAAAACACTGAAATTCCTGTCCATACATAAAAAATAAAAATAAAAATAAAGGTAATATTTTACACAGGGTCAAATATTTTACAGCGGTTCAACGTCAGAATCTATACACCTGGTGTGACAGAAGTATACAAACTCAATTAAAAGTGCAAGTAGCTGCCTATAAAGTTATATTATTCGCACATCTATTTATCAATCACGATTCATAACCTAATCCGTACTCATTCAGAGAGACCCACATAACGGCACATTCATCAAAAGCACAGATGGGATTCTGCACGCTATTTCAAACATCACCACAAGGTGGCAGCAAAATCAAGATGCAACATTAATGGCCGCTAATACAGCTGTCATGAGCGAGACGTCGAATGACCGGTAAGATTAGCAATAATGGTGAAAGTTTGCAGAGTTACTGTCTGGTTTGGTTTTATTACACACACACACACACACACACACACACACACACACACACACACACACACACACACACACACTTTTTGTTCGAACCGGAGCAGTTAGGAAGCTATAGCTAGTCTACAGAATGGCAGGATAAATAAATTTACGTAATTACTGGAAGATTGTTAATTATATGTTTTTATGAAACAGGAATGTTTTCTCATAACGAGCTTCGTATGCAGTGTGTAATTAATAAGTTGGAGAAGCTCCCCACATGCATATCATCATGCACATCCCTGTCTCCTAAACTCCTAAAACAGGCCTTTTTTTACAACTAAACTACAAACACAGATATGTTCTTTTGTAGGGATCCTGGTTAAGCTTAGGAAAGGACTGTTCTGGCTTAACAGAGAAAAATTTAACGGTCATTTCACAGACCACGTCCATATTTTAGTCTCCTTCTAAACAAACTCACAAATGTCCTCTAACCTTATATAAAGTGTTTATTTTTATTTTTTATTTTTTTTAATCTAAACGTGATTTGCTGGTGACAGAGTTCTACATCAGTACATATATAACAGGCTACACTCTGTTCTTGTACAGAAACACAAGCGCTTGCAGACAGGACAACTGGACTTTGGAGAGTAAAGCTGTTCCTGTTGTCAAAAGCTGAAGAAGTTTTCCTTCCACCTCATCATGAACGTTGTGAACTCTCCAAAAACGGCTTAGGTAATGTACACACTGTATTGGTCTTGGATTTTTAGCATGCACTTGAGTGTTATTCCTTTATTTCCGCAGCAAACCAACATTTACTGTTGATTTGCAAGTGTTTGCTATGAAGTGGATTTAAGTCTGTATGGCCAGAGTGCATTGTGGACAACAATTTAATACAAACATCAATTAACTGCAACAAAATACATGTCTAAGTTTGGCTACATTTAACATCGGCCCACATAAACTGATTATTAACTGCACTCTGCCATCTTCAAATGGTGATCATTTTTGTCACGTTAATAACAGGGCAGGATGATAATGCGAATACCACAAATACTGCAAAGTGTCATGGTTTCATTGTAATCCCATTTATCTACATGCCTAGTGATAAGGATGTTCCCTGGATAAACAATTGTTCTCATAAGGTAGCCCTGGTACATGTACTGTAGCACAAATATTGTCATAGTGTGCTCCAAATGTAATAAATATAATGTATGTTGTTCATGACCTATAAAGATGCCCAATAAGGTCTTGAATCTAAGTCGTTAACTATTAAGAGAAATTATTGAGACAGTAGTCATATTGATGTCATATTGACAACCTTTTTGTTTTATTATTTTCCAGGAATCCCAAGTCATGATTTGCCAGAGGGATTCTCACTGAGAAACTACGCACAACTGTCATGGTCTCTCCAGGAATTTAAGAATTATGTATGTCAGTGCTTCCCTGCAGTTAGTCTGAATCTCATTGGATTTCATTTTGCAAGAGCAGATAAGTCAAAGGTCCTGAAAAAAATTCCGCAGTCGGGAGAAGCAGGGTTTATATTGTTCAACAGCCAACAGACTTGCAGCCTCATCAACAGCCAACAGACTTGCAGCCTCACCCACGGCCACACCATCCATCTATGTACATCCATCCCAATCACCTGCACCACCAGCCATCAGACCTGCAGTCTTAGCCACAGACCCATCACCTGTTTTTACAGATCTATCCCAATCCTCTGCACCACCAGCAATCATACCTCCATCAACAGTGAACATACCTACAGCTCCACACACAGTCCTGCCATCAATCTATGCAGGTCCATCCCAATCCCCACCATCAGCCATCGCACCTACACCATTAGACTTCACACCTCTAGCCTCATCCACTGTCCTCCAGCTGACACCCCCGACTATTACAGTACCTATGACCACGCTATCCTCCCCTTCTAACAATAATTCTCCTTCAAGCTCCCAGTCCCCTTCTATGTCAATATTTTCAGTGGTGAACATTGATGGAAGCTCACCAAGGACAGATTTAAACTCAACTCGTGTAAGTTATTATATAAAAAAAAAACTTTTCATATACAGATTTGATAATTCAGACTAATATTAAGAATAATCCTCATGTCAAATAAACCTAGGTTAAAAGTCATCATTTCACTTTTTTCAAAGCTTTTCAGAGAGTTTCAAAAGAAACTCTTTTCTATAACAGGAGGCAGGTCTGGACCCCAGAGGTAAATCTTTACAAGACGATAGTTCAGTATCTATGTATACCCTTGGCCAAACATTTTGAGAATATTAATTTTCACAAAGTCTGCTTCTTCCGTGGTTTTAGAACTTTGAGTCAGATGTTACTATGGTTTACTAAAGTAAGCACTTCATAAGTGTCAAAGGCTTCCATTGACAACTAGCGTTAGTACACATTATTCACAGTTGCAGAGTTTTTAGAAATAGTTAAAAGGTTAAAGCTACAAATAATCTGCTGATCTTTGATTACATTAATGATATTATAATTTCTGGTTGAAGCCCACGTACATGTCTCTCTGTCTGTCTTTCTGTACGGCAGTATTAATACACAGAAATCACGTTATGTAAGGTTCAGTATCTTGCACGTCGTTTACACCAAGTTGTACTTCTTTCATCGTCAGAACAATACGGTAAACTCCCTATTTAAAGTAGATTATTACATATGCCACATGACTGTTTGACATCCCTTTTATTTGATTTGAGTAGTTAACATTCTCAGTTGGGGTAATCTGTACGCCCTCATCTTGGACTGCTGCGGATATGTTCGCCATAATGACCCCTGTTTTATATCATAGTGGCTCTTTACATAACTGCTTTAAATAGCACCATGAGAAACGAGTCGGCCCTGGACAGGGTTTTTTTTTTTGTTGGAGTGAACCATTGTGCGCTTGTTTGTGATTGGTAAGCATTTGGTTGCTTTGTAGGGTGATTAGTCCATTCTGTGTATTCCACATACTCTGGCTCTATCGAGTGTAAGATGTGCATAGCCACGCCCACCTCGAGGGAAAAGGTGCTACATTTGTCCGAAAAAGCTGTTGGCTGTTGTGAGGTATTCTGGCACAGAACTGCTTTACACTTAACATTTTGATTTCATTAATGGTCAAACTTCAGGAAAATACTGAAGTTTGACCTACACCAGTAGGACTGGTTGAATTCAATTAAACCAGTAAACCATTTAATATAATTTAATTACGTTGAGCTGTTTTTGCGTGATTTTATGACAAAAATTGCCTGGGCAGACATTCAGAAATATGCACAGAAATTTATCTTTTGGTTTCTTCCGGTTTCCGGTCCTCCAATCTATGAAACGTAAATTTTATTGAAAGAGAGACCAATGTACAAAACTTCTTTTAGTTATATACTGTAGTTTACATAAAGTTTATGCTAAAATTCAATGTTTGCATTGTTGTTTCTTCTATTTCAAGACTTCTGGGCCACGCCCTGACTGATGGGCAGCCCCTTCTTACATAATCGATGCGTAGAGTTTGTAACAATTTTTGGGTTTTTGTTCGTCCACCTGCCTCTTGAGGATTGACCACAAGTTCTTAATGGGATTAATTTATGGGGAGTTTCCATGTTTCCCGAGCCACTTAATTCCATAATGCTGGAAAAGCTGTTCTTTGATGGTTGGGAGAAGTTGCTCTCTGAGGGTGATATTTTGTATATTTTTTTGCTTTACCTTTTACTGGATGCAAAACCCCACAATTTCTGAATAACTCCAAGCATCAGTTATGCAAGAATGGGTCGTGCCATCAGTCAGGGTGTGGCCCAGAAGTTGATTGACAGCATGCTAGGGTGAAATGCAGAGGTCTTGAAAAAGAAAAGTCAACACTGCAAATACTGACTCTGCATAAAGTTTATGTAATTGTCAATAAAAACCTTCGATACTCATGAAAGGCTTGAAATTATACTTATAGTATATCATAACATCTCACAAACAGATCTAAAAACACTGTAGTAGCAGACTTTGTGAAAATTAACATCTTTCATTCTCAAAACATTTGGCTATAGTTGAAATGTAGTATGAAATGTATTTTAAAATTATAGATATATTTAGACATTATTAAATACATCATCACATCAAACACATCATGCAACATTCATTCTTTCTAGGTTTTCTACAGAAGGTCACGTGTGGAACAGATAAACAGGTAATTTATGGGTTTATAGGAAAGAATCGCATGACGGAGCATTTTACCCTAATGTACGTTTTGTTCTATTAATTTATTCATCAGTTACATAGGGTTTGTAATATCCGAATATACCTAAAAAGAAAGAAATCTTATTTTGTTGGACTCCTGTTGAAGACTTTTACATGGATGATTCTGATGATGGGGAAGAGAGTGACATTATTGTGGTGCCAGTTTTCCATCGGTAGGTGTTGTTCGTTTCACTCAAGGATACTGAAATAATATTTATTTCAATAACTTTTAATGCAGTTCACATACCCCAAATAAAAAATGTTAAAAAAGGATTTCGCCCCAATTTTCTTTTTCACGTAATCAGTCCCACAAAGTGCCCAGCTCTTTTTGTCAGTTCTGATATGCATCATTTTATACACTTTAGGAAGAAGAGGATCTTGCCACCATTTTGACGAATTTCCAAGATCACCTTTCTGATGACCAGGTGTCCACCATTTGTGTGAGGAGGAAGAAGCTTCTGGAGAGTGCCATTAAAGCAATCTCCAGAGCCAGTTTCTGTTGGACCTATAGACCACAAATTGAGTTTGTAGGAGAAGATGCAGATGATTTGGGGAGCCCACAGCGAGAGTTTTTCAGGTCAGAATAACACAAGAAACTTAATGACTTTTAAGATTACTTTTAATTAATATTACTAAGTACAGGTGTTATTACAAGTGTGTGCATGTTGTCAGGTGAACTGTGGTACAACTTTATCTATTTCTCTTATTCTAGACTCTTGATGATCGAGGTACAGACCACTCTCGGCATTTTCGAGGGAAAGGGCGGACAGGTCTTTCTTAGTTATGACCAGGCAGCATTAGACCAGCGAAAATATTTCAAAGGTGGCAATCTTATCGCTTGGTTGGTTGCACACGGAGGTCCGTGTATCAAAGCCCTGGACCCCACCCTCTTCCAGCTGATGTGTGGCCAGGAGCCACCGCTGGAGCAGTTTGACTATTGTGCGCTGCCTGACCCAGATGTGCAAAGCAAAGTCAAAAGGGTGCTTATTAATTATCATTTTTAGATTTTTTTTTTTTCTGATATCAAAACAAACAAAAACATTTTCTTTTACTTTTGGTCAAAGCATAGCATTACATAGCATTACACTGCTACGAAATCTGAGCAGAACAAACAATGACTTACTATGGGACTTTGCCCACACTCTGGTTTTTATCTAAGATCCTACAGTGCAAGAGTGTCGGGGACCTGACGGCACTCCAGCAAGACTTGGGAGACTGGATTGCTGAATGTGGCGTCCCGGGCATATTTAGTGCCACGGTTGAGGACATGCCAAAGATCTACGCTTATGTAGTGAAGCACTACATCTTTCTCAGGTGAACACACATACATACACACACACACACACACACACACACACACACACACACACGCACACACACACACACACACACACGCACACGCACACACGCACACACACGCACGCACACACACGCACACACACACACACACACACGCACACACGCACACACGCACACACACACACAAATGAAAAAGCTTTACAGCTGTGAGGTTGGAAATTGTAATATTTTAATTTTAATGTCTTTTAAGTAATTGTATCTTTACAAATGTAATAAATATGTGTCCACATGCTAACATTTAAAAGGTTGGGATCATGGATAAATGTGTATGAATTTACTTGTCCATTTAGAACAAACGTTGGTATTTATTTTTCCCAGAAAAATAGCTGGTTTTATCTCTCCTGATTCATAGAACGGCCAAGATGATAAACCAGTTCACGGACGGAATGAATGCGTTTGGGAAGCTGTGGGACCTGGTCAAGGAGAACTGGATTGCCTTCCTTCCTTTGTTCACCAACATGCAGAAACCTCTGTCAAAGGCAGCCTTCAAGGCCATCTTCAGCTACAGTTACAGTAGAAGAGGAACCAACAATCGTGAGGCAGAGGAGGACACCATCTACAGCAGGGAGATGGTTCTCAATATGATTGAAGGTACGTTGTATTTCTTTATGCAAAGGTCGACTTAAAATTGTACTGTGATGAAAGGCGAATTCTTATTTATCTGATTTTTTTTTTTCAGTTTCATACAATGACACCATTGTAAACAAAGCCCTTAGAACATAGGACACATACATACATATTTAGGTCATCAAATATACCTTTTCATGTTACTCTAAAAGTAGTCTATTTTTAAATGGTCGGCAGTAAGTAGTTGTAGTCAGGTTGTATGTTAGACTTTTGATTTAAAAAATTACTGTAAATCTTACTTGTATTTACTATCCCCCCCTCCCCCCCCCCCCCCTCACAGATAAAGAGACCGAACTAAGATTTGAAGACATTCTGATTTTTGTCACTGGAGCTGATGAAGTTCCTGCTCTGGGTTTTCCCAGGAAGCCCTGCATCGACGTTTACCAACAGGAGGCAGGCCAGCGTCGTTTGCGCTACGCATCGACCTGCATGATGTGCTTGTACCTGCCAAGAGGCGTCACACAGGAGGAGGAACTGCATCGGATGCTTTTCCAGGCCATAAGAGACTCTTTGGGATTTGGAAAGGTCTAGTCCATGTTGGGCAGGTCTATAGCAACAGGACCATAAGAGACTATCTGACTTAATTAAAATCATTAGTAACAGTTACTAATAATTGTAATTAAGGTTCTTTTCTGTTTGGGTACAGGACCTGAATTTCTGTGAATTTCTAAGTTTGTGTACTATGTTCTTTGAAGAATGTTTTGAAGTTCTCTAACACACACCAGGTACCTGTCCTTTAAGTCTGTTATTCCAACCATTGCACGTTGAAGATGCTCATGTTCTTCAGAGCTCAGGTTATCGAGAGGCTGTGTCACGATCACTGCTCGTTCAAGGTCTTCACTGTTTGCTCGTAACTGGGCGAGCTGTACGCCATGTCTTGCCAAGCCAGCTTCCAGATTTTCTTGGCTGTAAGGGTCATCTCCAAAGACATTGTTGACGGCTGTTGACTCCTGCTCCCTGTTGGCAAGCATGCCCTCCATCCAAATTTGTGTTGGTGTACGGTTGTGTGCTGATCTTATTTTATGGTTGTTCCAAGCTTGCGTGAATAAATCCAGTTGTTTTTGGATTTCTGGCTTATAAACCATTTGCAGTGCCATTTTTTTGAGTGTTATCTTCAGGGTTCAGTATTTGTTCATCTTCGAACTAATAAAAAAGCGCGTAGAAGTCGTGTACGACTTGTTGGAAAACATCTCTCCACAGACGTTCGATACGTTGGTTGTGTACAGACTGGCCCGTAATGTGCCTTGGTTGTTCTTGTCCCTGCAGAAGGTTCATCAAAAGAGCAACCATAGTGTTCTCCCCTCCGCGGTCTGATCTCTGACTCTGGAGGGTAGCCCATACAGACAGGTAGCTCGAACAAAATAAGTCAACACCGTCAGAGCTCTGTTGTCTGTGCTGCAGTTCATGTAAGTGACGAGTCTGGAGTTCCCGTCTATACCGGCATGCGTCACAAACCCCCATCTGCAGACCATGTCACATGAAATTGAAAAAAGAGTAACTTGATTACACGAAAACCATTATAGCTCATTCTACTGTACTGCTGATGAACGTCATTTTATATACACATTATATGCACAACTCACTCCCACCACTATATAGAAATACAACAGTTGGCCCCTGATTACCGAATGAGACGCATATGACCATCGATGTGCCACAAACTGTTAGGAAATGGCACATAATATGTTCTCCTAGCTACGGCCTGGCTCCATCTCAGGGCTGCGGCAGCTGGATCGATGCGGTTAAGGGTCTCTCTCACTCTCCTCCTTGGCACTACGACCCCTTCAGCATATAGATAGGCCCTCATCATCTGGAAACAGTTCATAATTAATTATGCACTTTATGTTAAAAAAAAAAAAAAAAAAAAAGACTGCACATTAAACAATACAATTGAATATGTTGTCGTGCGCTTACTTCTGAACCTGATCTGGGGGACTGGTTGTGAAGTCTCCTAATGTGCTCCTCTAGGTTAGCATCACTGATGGTGGTGAATCTGTTTCTTACTGAAATCTGAAAAGACTTAATTTTTTTATGCAGATATGAAGAAGAACAGCCCAACATCCTTGCCATGGCTCTCACGGTGAAGCCTTGAGTAAAGAGCAGCTCAATTTGCTGTCTTGTAATGTCAAGGGCAGGTCTCCCTCGCCTTCCTAAAATATGTAAATAAAACTTGAGTATTCTTAAATGAATAATAATAATAATAATAGGGTAAAAAGTAAGCCTGGCTATGTGCAATGACATATCATGGCAAGTATTAAAATATTTAAAAACTTGTCTATGTTAACCTATCCTAACAGCCACAATATTAAAATTGCTGTGTAATGATTGATTTAAATTATGCTCAATCAATATAATGTAAAAAAAACAACAACAAAAAAAAAAACAATGCAACTGTCCGGGGAAAAGCACAGTTTTCCTTTTGGCATCCTTTACACTATAAAATCCTATATGTGACAAACTGAAGCTGAAATAATATTATTGGCTGACTTACCTGAATGCAAGAGATGTGCTGGATGGAAATTAGGACATGATGCATTGGAGGCTGCAGTGATGACAGATCTGAGATCTGTAAGACTCTGAACTAGATCCTGCATAGCCTCTGCACTAAGAGAGTCTCCAACTCTTCTCAAGTTAGCAATAGAGATGTCAATCGTGTGCACTTCTCTTTGACCGGCAGAACCTTGATGATACGCTCTTTCAATTGCAGTACATCTTCTAATACGTCTCAGGACAGCATCCGCCATGTTTGCGTTTAAAATTGTCCGAAATACGTCCTTCACCAATGAGCACTGAAAAAACTTCAACTAACTTCCTTGAACGCCTGCAGTCCCACCTCCTAATTAACATATTGTTCAACTAGTTAACTAGTGGAGCATTTTAGACCTCACTAGTTAACTAGTAAAACCGACTAGTGCACTAGTGGCCATTTATGGCCCACTAGTTGCACTAGTGGAATCCACTAGTAATACTAGAAGCACTAGTGGAATGCATGCAAATGACAGAGGCGGGACACGGATTTTAATTGGTCTGGGTTCAAACTGAGAGCTGGTGAGCCTTAAAGGGCCTACTCTCAATTCAGCACGGCATATAGAAAGTTATTTTAGTGGCTGGCCATGACTAAAACTTTACAATTTATTGAAACTTGATTCATTAAGCTACATTATATTATTCAGATCATAAAGAATTATTGTCTCCTTCAAAATAAAATACATCTACATTTCCATAATGAACGCAAATGTGTTGAATGGTGTTTTTTCTTTCCTGAACATATTATCAGAAACCAATAATTAATTGTAAGACCCAGTACATTTTTTGCAGAGAAGAGGAGTGAGGGAGAGAGAGTTAATTATCTGAGAAATCTGAGAAATTGAGTGTTTTATCAGCTGCAACAGTTAATATCGGTTAAAGTTTACCTATCCCCAACGCCAACCAATATTTAGCATCTCTGGGATATTAGTTTATTATTAATAAATAAATAAAATAAATAAATAAGCCAAGGGGCTGTTTTTATGTTATTTTCGTGCACCTATACTGTACGTACTTTGTATGTAGTTTGGTGCTCTAACAACCCTTTACCCCAACTAACTTCAACTAACTTCCTTGAACGCCTGCAGTCCCACCTCCTAATTAACATATTGTTCAACTAGTTAACTAGTGGAGCATTTTAGACCTGTTTTTATGTTATTTTCGTGCACCTATACTGTACGTACTTTGTATGTAGTTTGGTGCTCTAACAACCCTTTACCCCGCTGTACCCCCTACCGTCTAAAGCCACTGTGTCATTCCAACCCTGCCATGCTGTTGTTAAACCGTGTCCCTTTGTTTCCCCTATTTGATATTTCATCCCATAATATTCCTAAACGACATACATTGGTTAAATAGTGTGGCTGCTTTATGCATTTCTCCGCATCACTGATTACTGAGTACAAGGATGATTGATTATCAGTGTTATACTACAGCAATGCCACAGGTTAGATCTGATTGTTCTTTTGCTTGCACTGATAAGTTAATGTCTTCTCTTTCATGGTTGTTATATAAGGGAAAATTTTGATGCTACACACATTTTCATATTTTATTCTTCATGTATAGTAGGGGGCAGTTAATGTGAGTAAAAACTGACCAGGCATTATGGGGTTAAAATTTGTCTGGGTGGAGTTCCTCGTGGAGAGCCAATAGGAAGGCTCGATGTAAGCCCCTTTTCCTGACCCCCTGATTTGCATTTTGTCCAACTAGTTAACTAGTGAACATTTTAGGCCTCACTAGTTAACTAGTGAAATCTACTAGTGCACTAGTGGCCATTTATGGCCCACTAGTGGTACTAGTGG